>JBBPUL010000001.1:0-169697 GCA_038094675.1 Spongispora temasekensis
GGATCGCAGCTTGTGACCCAGCAGGTGTTCCACCCGTCCCGGGCCGGAAAGCGCTGACGCGCTTTCGCCCATCGCCTCTCACCGTACCTGCCGCCCCCGTAACCCATATCCACTTCATTATATGTACCTAGCACCGCACATACAATGCATTATCTCTTTGATAGCGCACACAGCCCTGACCAAAGTTAGTCGATTAAATGAAATCAGGATTGGAGCTGCCGCGGATGGACGTCAACGATTGACTACAACCAAACAAGATCAAACACGATCTACTGATATCGCTCGACCCACCACCAATATGAAGCTCGTCAGGTGAATATCGCCGAGTCCTTTCCATAAAATTGTCGCTGATGGGCTCGTTTTTCCAACTAGATTTTTAATGAAACTCAACAATGAGACTGTGTCCATCGAGCTCAAAAATGGGTCCATCGTGCACGGCACCATCACCGGTATGTGGTTTCGTTGTGCATATCATACATGTGACCACCCTGTGCTATTATAAGGCGTCGACATGCAGATGAACACACATCTGAAAACCGTCAAAATGACCACCCGTAACCGTGACCCCGTGTCACTCGACTCGCTCTCAATTCGCGGAAATAACATTCGGTATTTTATCCTCCCCGACGCGCTTCCCTTGGACACCCTGCTCGTCGACGATGCGCCAAAACCGAAAGGGAGAAAAAAGGAGGACACCCGTGGACGTGGGCGCGGAAGGGGGGGAATCGAGCGGGGACGGGGACGGGGCAGGGGTCGTGGGCGGGGACGAGGGGGATTCTAGTCGACTGTGGCAGTGTAGCTGTATATCTCTTTGATGGGCACGCTCCCTCTGACTATTCGCCAAATACTAGCTCGTGTATACGCCCCTTCAAGTAGGATTCATGTTCACGGCTGGGTCAAGTCCGTCAGACGGCAGAAAAACGTCACTTTTGCCGTCCTCAACGATGGCAGCTGCGCCTCAGGTCTCCAGACTGTCCTCAGCAACACCCTCGACGCGGATTTTCACCGGTACGGCCCTTCTCTCAACCCCAGCAGCGACACTGACGCGTGCAATCTATAGTCTCACTAACGGAGCGAGCGTGCACATGGCGGGGACCATCGTAGCCAGTCCAGGTGCTGGTCAAGCGCAGGAACTGAAAGTGGACTCTCTCCAGATTCTCGGCGAGTGCGATCCGGACGTTCGTCAGGTTGCTGGCTCGGATGTCTATTCGCTCACGGTGACCCATCCAGGCATACCCAATCCAAAAGCAGTCCCTTACTCTAGAGTACCTTCGAGATCACGCCAACCTGCGCCCCAGGACAGACGCGAACGCGGCCATGCTCCGTCTCCGTAACTCCCTCCTCAAATCCCTCCACTCGTTTTTCGAGGTAATTCTTTATTTGCCCCACTTCTCACCGCTCATCAAAAGCCACGCAGAGACACGACTTTTGCTACGCACACACGCCCATCCTCACTTCGAGCGACTGCGAAGGTGCGGGCGAGACCTTTCGCGTGACGCCCGCGTCCTTGTCCCCGCCCATGGCCTCGTCTGAAGAAGCGTCGCCGCGGGATCCACACGTCGAGTTTTTTGGCAAGCCCGCCTACTTGACCGTGTCCTCTCAGCTTCACCTCGAAGCGCTCGCGTCGTCACTCGCCCGCGTGTACACACTCTCGCCTTGCTTTCGCGCCGAGCGGTCACAGACGAACCGTCATCTGGCCGAGTTTTGGATGCTCGAGGCAGAGTGGGCCTGGACGAAGGAGGTCGGCGACGTGTGCGCGCTCGTCGAGTCCTCCATCAAGGACGTACTGCATTCGGGACACGATGAGCGCGCGTTGCTCGCCAAGGGTGCCGTTGGGCAGGAGGAACGCGTCAAAAGCCTCGAGGCTGCCGGCACGCCCGATCCATGGGCACGAATGACCTACACCGAGGCAGTCACCGAGCTTGAAAAGCACCACGCATCCAATGCGTCGCGCGTGCATCCGTTTGCGTTTGCGCCAAAATGGGGTCATGGGCTGCAGAGCGAACATGAAAAGTGGCTGAGCGAGGTCCTCATCAAGGGACCAGTGTTCGTTACGGACTATCCGAACACTCTGAAACCGTTCTACATGCGGATGAACGACGACGGAAGAACGGTCGCATGCTTTGACCTTTTGGTGCCATTTGTAGGAGAGCTCGTTGGTGGGTCGTTGAGGGAAGAACGGTTAGAGCCACTCCAACGACGCATGATATCTCATGGGCTGAATCCCTCTGGAGAAGAATATGGCTGGTATGTGGATCTCAGGAAGTACGGGAGCGCTCCACACGGCGGTTTCGGGATGGGGCTGGAACGCCTGGTCAGTTGGGTGAGTGGCATCGAAAACGTACGTGAGTGCATTGCAATGCCAAGGTGGGCAAAGAGGATGCTGCTCTAGTCTCATTCATCTACTACGGCCAACGTCGCGCTGGTCTATTTGCATCATGGTATTCAAGTGTAAATGGTTTCGCAACAATGCAGGGCAAGTTGGGTTCGAAACAATTGAACGGTGTGCATCAATGCAACAATAAAACCAACTTGCAGCCAGCGAGTGCTGGATGCAACGGCTAGCGTGAATTCAAATGCAAACGCAGAGCACATTACAGCTATGAAGTTGTCCATTGAGAAAATGCCGAGTATGATGGAAGAAGTAAAAAGTTCAACGTGACAAAGTACTGTTGCGAGTGGTCATTCAAATGATGATGAAAAATAATTATACAAGGTCCGCAAAACCAATGCGAGTGTTGGAAACGTCGAAAATAGTATAAGTGTTTTGCAGAAATACATCACCGATGATCCAGTATGCTTTTAGACGGCATCGTCAGAATCATCAATATGCTCGGAGGTCGAGTTAGGGTACATACCGCCGCCGCCGCCCGCAAGTCCAGTGGCACAATCGCTCGAGCCGTCGGACACTGGTCCAAGGTTGAACGTGGAAGGCGAAACGGTGAAGTTTCGAGAACCAAATGTCAACGTAGGTGCAATGGAGTCGATGATATCGCACGGGACTACGCATTGGAGTGAGCATGTCCGTTAATTACGTTGCTCCGTCCGAGAGACGTACCAGTCCAGACGCCACCGCCGATGCTGGCAGAAAGCTTGGCTCCAGTGATGTTGGCATAGTATGCTTCTGCATTACTATCGCTCGTGACGATCAGGTTCGTTCCAGAGTCAATGAATGCCTGTGCATAGGACTTTTTGGTGACCACGGCCACATCTGGTGTGCCATTCAAGCTAGGACGAGAGAGGCCAGCAAAGGGAATCTGCCAGAATGCCGGGAGAGACACGCTGACATACTCCGTTGTCGACTCTTGGTACAAGTTCGTGTTGGTCCCACCTATGGTGAGTTCACTCTTACCCGCTTCCGACGAAAGGGCAAGGCCAAACACCCCTTGCTTTACAACACCATTGGAAACCATGGTCTGGAACACGGAAGGCGTGTTCATGACGGAAATAGGTTGAAAGCCCAAGCCCAGCAGTCCGTCTGCAAGGAATGTGGGACTTTGCATCGCAGATGAGTATGTTGTGGCAGACCCAAATGTTTGGTTGACAGCCTGAACAGGAGGCCGTAAGACAATAGACTTTACTGGCATGATACAGGAAGCGAGTTAGGCAGTACCTCATAACCACCCATGTACACGTTGTCTGCATACTGTGTTCCGTTCACACCGGCGCCACCGCGGTATGCTAACTGGAACGTCTGGTTGAGATTAATGGAAGTCGAAGAAGCCGTGGAGTCATAGCGTGTGTGTCCATTACAAGTGCTGTCGCAAGCCCGGGCTGGAAGAACTAGATCTGAAGAACCGGTGTCAAAGTCGACTGTGAAGGCAAAAGAGATGAAAATCCGGCGATACGGACAAAGGGACCGGGCCGGGGGCCTACCTGAGAATTCCTGTTGGGGAGTACCGACACTTATAGCACCTATCCACATATTGGAGTTTTTCTCGGAGAGCGAGATGTCATCTCTCTTAGCGAGGCGACTCCGACCGAGGAGAGCACGATTGGCAATCTCCCTCCTTTTTCGTTTCTCCAAAGTGCCTGCTAGCAAGTTTGTTCCGGCGCCACTGACGATCGCGGAGACCAGTGGTGCTAAAGGATGAGGGGACCCCGTATTCGATTCGTATGCAGCGAATGCGGTGCGATACTTCCTGAGGCAATAAAGCAGGCCCATTCAGCACTTATTGTGCCATGCATAAACAAAGCAGTCGTACGACAACTCACGTTGCAACATGGTTAACATGAGTCTTGAGAAAATTTTCGTCGACATAGCCCACCTTGCCGGTGGCGACATCTGGAACTGGGCCAGGAGGTGGATGTGAAATGAATGATTTCCGTTGGAGGGGGACCCGAAGCACCTTTGCATCGGGTTGATCCGTTGCAAGTGATGTGGAGAAAAAGGACAGTAGGGCGATAACAAAGGAGGGCTCGGGGCGCATCGTGAAGATGAAGAACCGTGGCGTCACGAGGCGTCTTATATCCCTCTCGATTGTACGTAAAACGATGGTAATGCCATAATATACGAGACGCCCGGACCACAATTCAGACGGACTCACATTGTCTAACTCTTGCCAGCATTTGACATGGCATCGCTAATACCACCGGGAACGCTAAGCGGGGGCCCAAGTGGCTTTTTCAAAAAAAAATACCTGCAATGTGTTCTCAATGTGGATCTCCTTGTGCAGACACTTTTGATTGATGAACGCAAACTACACGGCATGTAATCAAAACGCGGGCTCATCAGCATAAGACTCCGCCTGGTAAGCGGGCTCTTGGGCATAAACAGGCTCTTCAACAGCAGGTGCCACAGGAGCAACAACAGCTGCAGGCTCTTTCGACTCGGACGAGGGCTCGGAAACAATCTTGTCCACCGGGGGCTCCGTGACCCGGACCGAATCAGGGAGGGGATTCTTCGGGCCCACATGGCCTTCGGGGTCATGGTCTTTCATGCTGAACAGGTCGTCAGACATGTTCTATACTGAACAAAAGAAACGACCCTACATTTTAACTTTGATACCCAGGACACCTTGCTTTAGTAGCACGTGTCGCACAGCATAATCAACAAAGTCACGAGAGGGTTGACCAGAATGGATCATGAACCCGTCAGTGAACTTCATCGACTTGGCACGCGCAGCACGAAGTTTGCCAGACACCACAACTTCACAACCCTTGGCACCAGACTCCATAACGAATCGGAGGACACCATAACAAGCTCTACATTCATTTCAAACAAAAGTCCCGCACGCATTATGATGGACCCACCTCCGGACGGCCAGACCACCGAGTAGCTTGTATCGTAGACTCTCACACTGTGCAATGGCAGACAGACCGCGGTGCTGGACCTTCTCGGCGTATAATTCGAGTGAGTTTTCTGGGAATTTGAAACGTTTTTGAACGAGTGCAGTCAGCTCTCGGATGCGACGGGCCTTCTCCCCGAGCACTTCCTGAGTGTGGGTGGCGCGGATAATGATCTGTGAAGGAGGTCTAGACACCGTAGCAATGGTCCGGACGATGGAAGTACCTCGGTGCGTGCATGGGTGACACGAACATCACAGCCAGAGTAACCTTCTTCGGCGAGTTCACGGGTAAAGAATTCGTTGAGTTCCGCGCGGAAAACACCGTCAGCGACAAACTTGCGCTTTTTACTGATTTGAGCAGACATGCTGAAGGGGGCGTGAGTCTGTGGAAGTTGATGAGCTCCGAGTCATCATCCAGATCAACGTGCGACGATCCATCTCAACGGGCCACGTCCATTGCTGACTATCTCTCCCGAAGCACAGATCTGGTCCGCCGAGAATAAAACACAAACCTTGCGGGCTGTACGTCGTCGTTGACGCTGGGCTTGGTGTTCAGCTCGACAGGTCGATATGCTAGGGAGGGGCAACTGATCTGAATTCGAGCTCCGCTTGATCTGCTTACCATTTTTGATTGTACCCCTGACTTGCTGCACGAAGCCTCGCTGTGATAATCTCCGAGACTTGAAGTTTGAATAACAAGCCAAGAGGAAGGTCTTGCTGTGTCGTGATTCTGCCCGCCCAAGTATAAATACAACTTCCTCTGGAAAACTCAAGCAGAAACCTTGCCAGCGACTTAACTTCTTCTCATTGCAGTATAGTATGTCTGGTCCAAACCCTCTGCTGCTGGGTTCCTAATGTCTCTCGTAGGCTGTTAACATGAACGTCGTCCTTGTTGGAGAGTGTGGAACCGGAAAGAGCTCTCTTATTAACCTGATGATGGGCCGCGATACCGCAAAAACCTCCAACGACACAACAGCATGCACTACACATGCTCAGTCATACCAGGTGTCTATTAACGGGTGCGACATGAAGCTCTGGGATACACCCGGTCTTGACGAAGGCTCTTCGACACGGGCAAATGCCCGTTCGTCTGAGACGTTGGCCAAGTCTCTCCTTCGGTTGAAGGGCAAGGGTGACATCCACCTCGTCTTGTATTGCATGCACGGGAATAGAGCCAAGTCGGCTCTTCTGAAGCACTACGAGATCATTCGTAGCCTAGTTCATCCTGATGTCCCCATTGTCGCTGTCGTCACACGTCTCGAGAGGTACCAGGGCCACATGGAGGATTGGTGGTCCAACAACTCCCAAGAGCTGGCTAAATATGGGGTAAATTTCACCGATCATGCCTGCGTCACCACAATTCCCGACTCTAATGGACTACCAACCGCATTCCGCGAACGGCTCATCTACTCCCAAGGAGCAGTTCGCGATCTAATTCGTCGTAATTCTGTCCCGCAACTATCTTCCATCAAGGTTCCCGCGATTCCGTTTTCACTGCATCCAGCAATATACGGATATAAGGTGAGGAAAGCTTTGTATCATTCCTCGAGAGTTACGCCGTACTAACGCACTGATTTCCGGCCTTGAAGGAATCAGAAGACGCTCGTCTGCAAACCTTGAGTCTGCAAACAAGCTCTTGTCGTATGAAAGCGACCATTAACATGCGAATGATCCCGACGGCGTTGTTTGCATGACTGCAGCTGATTGCGGTTCTCAATCTTTTCTCTGGGTGTGTCTGAGTCCTTGGCGTATATTCGTGTTCGAGCGACACTGCTACCGAGTTATTTAATTAATAAGATCATTTTTCACATCGACGTCTTCCGTAGGATACTTGCAGACTTAGATTTGCAAACGGGCGGAGACGATGGACTTTGCATTCATGCTTTGTATGAAAACTTGTTCATCTATACCAGTAGTTGAATCTGAAGGCTTTGCCTATCTGATGCCCGACTCATGCCGAGTGGACCATTTCGACTACAGCTGAGCATGCCGATGTCCGACCATTCAACAAGTCAGTGTGATCTCGCGGCAGGTCCCCAAACTCACCTATCTTCTGAAGCCGGCCCGCCCAGACAAGATCATGTTTCTGCGAGATAAGGTTGTCAGCGCAAAGGGCAATCCGATCCCTGACTGGGTCTGCAACATCTCCCGCCCCCGGTCCGCCGCGCCGACTTATTCCGTGTCCATGATCTATAAATCTGGACAAAAGGGAACGTCGGAAGTGCCATCACGTTCGCTTCCGATTCCTCAAAGCTCCTACTACTACCCGCGCCGTCGATATCCTCTGCCATCATGTCTCGAAAAATCACCCGTTTCGAAACACATGGTAAGGGCACATCTTCATTCCACAAAGACTGACCTCGTTCACGTTCGTTTATGCAGACGTTCGCTTCCCAACGTCATTGACAGGAGATGGGACAGATGCAATGTGAGTGGCGCCCGCAAAACCCGCTTTATAACTGATTCCGAATCGGTGGCCCCTTCAGGAATACCGAATGCGACTATTCGTCCGCCTACGTCTCCATATTCACAGATGGAGAGTCTCCGTTGGTTGGACATGGCATGACATTTACCATTGGTCGTGGTAACGAGATCGTCAGATGGACTGCTCAGCTTTCTTCGAGGGAGACTCATACTATTCGCAGGTCTGCCAAACAATCGCGGCCCTTTCGAACAAACTCATCGGACGTGATCCAGAAGATCTATTCAAGAACATGGGCAAAACTTGGGACTGGTTAACCTCCGACCCACAGCTGAGATGGTAGGTACTCGCCATAGATGATCGGATTCATTACCGAGGCGGCAGATACTGACACGCGTCGTGAACAGGATCGGTCCGGAAAAGGGCGTTATCCATATCGCAACGGCTGCCGTGAACAATGCACTGTGGGATATGTTTGCCCGCGCCAGGGGAAAACCACTCTGGAAGCTTGTGGTGGATATGACACCAGTGAGCAAGCACTTTTCTCTTACGACAAAACATAGTTAGCTGGTTTTCTTTGCAGGAAGAATTGGTAGACGCGACAGCTTTCCGCTACATCACCGATGCCATAACACGGGACGAGGCCATTACTCTGCTCAAGGAAAAAGAAGCAGGGAAGGCAGAACGAGAAGCCACTGTCAAAGAGTTTGGGTAAGAGATCATCCCACGGAACTCACCGCCCTCCCAACCACAATCTTCCCAGATACCCCGCCTATGTCACTTCTGCCGGTTGGCTCGGTACGACACGGCCTGCCTTTGTACACAGAAACTTAATCTGACCAAAACGATAGGTTATTCTGATGAGAAGGTTGCGCGGCTCACAAAGGAGGCTGTCGCTGCCGGATTTAACCACTTTAAGATGAAAGTTGGAGCAAACGTTGAATCTGATCTCCGCCGTGGATTAATCATCCGCTCTATCATCGATGACCCGCAGTACCTCCCTACAGGCTTGAAGGGTCGTGATCTAAACAGCCCTGAGCTCCAGGAAAAGAATGCCGGACCCACTGGCGCCGTGCTCATGATCGATGCCAACCAAGTGTGGGATGTCCCACAGGCAATCGAGTATGTCAAACAATTGGAGGCCATCAAGCCTTGGTAATAACTTGTGCTGCCCTGCGCGACACAATATACTGATATGGCATACCATTGCAGGTTCATTGAAGAACCGACAGCGCCAGACGATATCCTAGGCCACGCGGCAATTCGCAAGGCACTAAAGCCTCATGGCATAGGCGTTGCCACCGGCGAGCATGCCCACAATCGCATGGTCTTCAAGCAACTCTTTCAGGCCGAAGCCATCGACGTGTGCCAGATCGACTCCTGCCGGTTGGCAGGTGTCAGCGAGGTCTTGAGCGTACTTCTCATGGCTGCCAAGTACGTGCACGCGACCGATTTGAACGTGTTTGAGTTCTCGCCACTGACATTGTAGCCGCGTGTATCAGATTCGGTGTGCCCGTGTGCCCGCACGCGGGTGGAGTTGGCCTCTGTGAATATGTCATCCACTTGAGGCAAGGCTTTTTTTATATCGTTTCATCTCCTCGGGGAGCTGACAGAAGTTGTTTAGTTTGATCGATTATATCGCCGTTTCTGGAACGATGGATCGCAACGTTCTCGAGTTCGTGGACCACCTCCATGAGCATTTCCTTTACCCTTGCTCGATCAACTACAAAGGTCGTTACAATGTACCATTGAATCCTGCAGAGGGCTACAGGTATGCGAGGCATTCTCTTGTGTACAACTTATCTCATTTTTGCAGTATCGAGATGCACAAGCAAAGCATCGCTGAGTTCGAGTGGCCAAATGGATCGTATTGGGCCGAAGCTAGGAGTAACAAAGAGTAACAAGAGTAGACGAATTGGTGTCTATCATATTATCGTTTCCTGTATTATGAGCGAAGAATTCGACCATGAAATCAGTTTGAATAACATTTCTAATACATATCATCCTACAGCGTACACAATCACATCTGGATGGTTCATGATTCATACATAAATTACTGTTGAGCGTATCTAGGCAGAGTAAAACAGTCCTCGTCTGCCCACAATCATCGAAATCGAACAACGTGCTGATTCGTATAGATATAAAAAGAACCCCTTCACGATAGGGTAAACAAGAAAAAAGGTACTACAAGTAGATGTATCATCCCAATTAACCAACATGAGCACTACATGGTTTGGTAGCTCCCTAATCACGTAAATGAGCGTCTATCACGCAGTGAGTTTCTTGGGAAACGTACATATCCGCGCCTGCCAATCCCCACTTCCAGTGGCCAATATATTGCCCGCGGGGCTCAGGTCTATCGATATCACTGAAAGACGTTTCAGACCCATGCAATGATCCGATCTCTGGTCACCCACCAGAATTCTTGTGTCCTTGAAGCATGCACTGCACAGTTGCAGTGTGAGAATCCCAAAACTGCACACCACGGTCCTTGGACCCTGAAACAACCCATTGCCCATCATGCGACACCGCAACGGACAATACGTAGTCCTTATCGAGTGTCAAGTAAGTCCACGACTAACCAACAATCATTCGACGTACCGTGTGACCCATGAAGTTCATGGTACACTGGCTGGCTTTTTCCAGTTCTTTCTTACCATTGGCACTCGCATCCTTTCGTTTGGCAGCATTCACCAGGCCGCTAACGTCCCAGTATTTCAGAGTTTTGTCCAAACTGCCGCTCACCAATCCCTTGCCGTCAGGAGTGAAGGCCACGCTGTACACACTGTCTCTGTGGCCCCGCAGTCGCTCAATCAGTGACCCGCTCGAAACATCCCAGATGCGAACCATCGTATCGAGACTACCCGCAGCGACAAGTTGTCCATTCGGAGAAATGGCGACCGAAGTCACTCCTGCATCGCTATTTAACGAATCTGAATCATTGATGGTAAGGACCTTGGATCCGCCATCGACCATATCCCAGATTCGAGCAGTTTTGTCGCCTGAACCCGACACGATAAGGCGACCATCCAATGAAAAGTCGAGGGAATATATTTCTTGTTGGTGGCCATCGAAAACATTGCGGATGCGCTTTTTCGCAATCTCCCAAATCTGCAAAATTAGGTCAGAGATTTGACTTTACGACCACAACAGTGCACACGACTCACTCGTATTTGCTTATCTTCAGCGCCGGTGGCAAGGAATTTGCCGTCAGGACTAAAGCATACGCTGCGGATGTATAAATCCCCAGCTTTCCCGGCAGTCTCGTCAGCAAGGACACTAAAGGGTACGCAAAGTAACTACACAATCATTGACCAATGGAATATCATCACGCACCACGTCTTTGCTCCGGTTTTGGTATCGTAGATCTGTGCAGTCCGATTGCATCCGGTTGCCAGGAATTTTCCGTCTGCAGAGAATCGCACACAGCAAACTACACTATTATGCAAGAATTAGCTACAATGCTGTATCATCAACAAATCAGTATTGCTTTACCTCTCGTGCATAAGCGTGTGTACAAGAGCCACATCAAGTACCCGCTTTACTTTCGGGTTGAAAACTGCAAACCAATCACTACCCTCCTTCTTTGACTCCGGCGGCACATTGTGTGGATCGAGGTCGTCCGGAAACTGACCCCCATTCGACGCATTGCTCACTGGAGCTAATGAGCTAGAGGCCGGGGATGGGTCAGCAGGACCCAACGGAGGTGGGTTTCCAGGGCCTGGAGGATAGGGTGCATGCGCTGATGGAGGCGGGGGAAGTCCAGGACCCTGAAAAGTGGGTGGACCTGTAGGTGCAGAGAGCTTCGGAGTGGGTCCAGGGACAAGGGAAGGGCTATAATGATCTGTTGCAGATGGAGGAGAAAACGGAGTGCGATGTCCATGAGGGGGCGGAGAACGTGTGAAGCTGGGAGGAATGTGTTTACCTGGGCGCTCACCCTTCATGCGTTCCGTCTTGATTCGTTTCGGGTCGCGAACTTCAACGGGGCGGTCACGGTCACGATCCCGCTGTTCACGGTCACGATCCCGAATTTCGCGTTCGCGCTCGCGATCAACACGCTCGCGGTCTTTCTCGCGTTCTCGATCGCGTTCTCGGTCTCGATCGCGACCATAGTATGGGTCGTTGTAGGATCCAGGACCTGTGGCAGGAAGCACGCCGGGCACGGATGGTGGATGTGCAGGGGGACCAGAAGGACCGACTGAAGCGGGACCAACGACCGGGTGGGGAGGGGGATTGGCGGGGATGCCCTGACGGGCAGCATGGAGCTCCGCCCGTAGCCTTGAAAGCTCTTCTTCGTACTGTTGGCGTATTTTCCCGTGCTGAGATTCAAGCTCGTACAGGGACTGGCGAATAATATTCAACTCGTTGATTTGAGATGTGACTACAAAGATGATCAGACATTTTGGGAAAAAGAAGGGGAAACGAATACCTTTAGACTCGTATTCGTCTCTTTGATTTCTCAGAAGACCCAAATCGGACGTGAGAACATCAAATTCCTGACGAATGGTATCAAACGCCTCATTGAGCCTGGCATGGGTGTGCTGACTGGGCCCCTGAGTGGGGGGGCCTGTCGGCTGGAGGCTCCTGTGCTGGTTAAAAATGGAAACGTCAGATGAATCAAAAAGAGGGCATGACAGGCGGAAGAAAAGGGAATTTTAGGGCGGGCTGAAATTTTGCGGTCGGCAGTGGGACAGACGGATATGCGACGTGGAAGCCGCCAGTGATGAGAGTGGGAAAATGGAGAGGCCGAGGAGCGGGGAGGAGGGAGGGGAGAAGAGAGAAGGGGACTTACGTTGTAAATTGTGGAGGACATGAAAGAGGTTGGGAACGTCGGGGTGGGTGTTGATCATCGCCCTTTATAACAAACGCTGGTGTTGGACCCTGCCCTCGCATTCTTTTCCCACGTTTGGCATTGCCGGCGGCATGTCCATTTCGGGGTCAGTCTCACAGCAGGCACATATCACGTGCTCGGAACGACATATTGGGTCTTAATTTTTTGAATTTGTCACTGAATTTAGACTCAGCGAAGGTGATTATCTCCACAACCAACTTGCCCGCAGGGTCTTCCTCCGCGCCGTGAGCCGCCGCGGCCATTCGAGGTCTATTGGGAGTTTCCAGCCCTCAGCCTGCACCACGGCCCCGCGTAGGGCTGTGTGTCTCACTCCTCCTCGCATTTGGATAAACTAGTTAGGGTTATGACGACTTGTTGCGTCACGTGTCTTTTGAACGCACCACGTCAGACGCAGACGGTTGCAACGCCACAACTGCCATAGCTCAGATCTGCATCACGGAGGCTGGCACACGTGTGTCTGTGTGTCTCAGAGACAACTGTAGATTGCCATTTTGTACTCCATTTTGTACTGTCATGTTCGATTCGGAAATCTAGAGCACTGGTTCTCTAAACGTTCCGTTTTCTTCCTCCGCTACTAACCTTTAGCAGTCAGTTTTCCGCTTTGGTCGTGAGCCTATCCTCGTCATGTCTGACAGTTTGGACCCCTCCACGGCTCCGTCCTACTCCGTCAAAGAAGGAGACGGTTGGTTGGCCGTCTTTAATCCAGATGCGCGACGCCAGATGGATGTGCAGCTCTGTTCGAGTTATGTTCATGACGGGTGCGCACTCTCGTCACGCGAATTTCAAACCCCTTGGGAGCTCACCTTCATCCAGCGTCGTCTGCTGTGTAAAATTCTCTTCTGACGGATCCTTGCTCGCAGTCGGGATCGACAATGCCATCATCCTGTACAATATCCAACAACAAACAAAGTTGACGTGAGCATTCGGCCATTTCCCCGCGCCGTTATATGATTCATCCTTCTTCAGCTTCTTGCTGGGCCCTGAGCAAGAAGGACGCAAAACCAAGCGTGCTCGCAGCGTTATCATCAGCCCTGACAACAAACTCCTTGTAGCAGGATCCGAGGACAAATATATCCGTGTATGTGAACACCCAGAACCTTGCCACTCGTTCATTTGACAAGGGCTCCGTAGGTCTGGAGCACGGAGACAGGTGAATTCCTTCGAACATTGAGCGGGCATACCGGCGAGGTTTACGCGCTGGCGTTCACGACCAATTCACAATCTTTGTTATCCGCATCGGGCGATCGTACTATCCGGGTCTGGGATGCAACCCAGTTCGCGGCCGACGTTATGCAAGCACCTGAGCCTTCTTGCCGTATTCTTCACCCCACGACGCCGGAAGAGAAGCCGTCAAAAAAAGTTGTCTTTACATCCATAGCGGTGGATGAAACGGGATCATTCGTTGCCGCCGGGTCGCTAGATGGCTTAGTGAGAGTTTGGGACATATCCTCGGACCCTGGAAGTGACGAGCCTATCGGCATACTCCATGGGCACACGGACGGTGTCTACGGTGTCCAATATTTGCCAAAGAACATGGACGAGTCGTCCATGTGCCTTGTGAGCGCAAGCTTGGACCGGACCCTGAAGTGTTGGGAGCTCTTTCCAGACGAGAAACAATTCAAATGCAAAAAGACTCTCAGTGGACACAAGGCATATGTTTCGCACATTCATTTCGAGTTTTACGAACTCAACACTCGTATAGGACGCCGTTTTATCTGTGTCTGTCCTGCAAGTTGGACGCGAGCAACGCATTGCATCATCTTCACGAGATGGAACTGTACGACTTTGGGACTTGAGGAATGGAATACCCTATTTCATGGTCCAGGGACACACGAACACCGGTGCGCAGTTCGTACCACGATCCACGCCCCTTTAAACCCACACAATGCACTCCTTAAAGTTACCTCTGTTGACCTCAGCAGCAATGGGACAATTCTTGCTTCCGGAAGTGGCGACCATCAAGTGCGGATCTGTGAGTTTCATTCCAGTCTGAGTCTATCAGGTGTTCATGTGCATCGCTTCTACGCAGGGAGATACACGCTGCAATAATGTCAGCGTCAATGGGGTTTCCACTTGTTATGTTCTAGCGTATCAATTTGCTAGCGTGAATTTTGACTACTATGTAGTATTTTTGTTTGCAAACTTGGAGTGGGTACGACGAGCTATGCTGGGCTTACCTAATGGACGACTTGCACTTGCATCGGTGCGCCATGCGCTGTGCTGAGTACCAACATGGTCCTTGTCCTCGTCATCGGTGACTTTCATATCCCACATCGTGCTCGCGATCTCCCTGCAAAATTCCGGAAACTACTTGTCCCCGGAAAAATACAGCAAATATTATGCACAGGCAACGTCTGCGATCGAGAGACCTACGAATACCTCCGCACCGTGGCCTCTGACGTATGCGTCGTCAGAGGGGACTACGATGAGGTACGTCCGTGACCTCACTTTCACTCTCTTCAAAGATAATTCACCGCATGCATATGCTCGCTCGACGTTTGCGTCTGCAGAACAACACCTTTCCACCTTCGGCGACGGTGACGCACACACCGATCCGCATTGGTATCGTACACGGCCACCAGTGCGTCCCGACTGGCGATCTCGATGCGTTGAGCGCCATTGCACGTCAGATGGACGTCGATGTGCTGGTCTCGGGTCATACACATACGTGAGTCGCCCCAAAACCCCCGCCCTTGCCTTTCCACACATCTTTTTTTTTTATCGCCAGGTTCCAAGCGATCGAATATGATGGTCGGTTCTTTGTAAACCCCGGTTCGGCGACGGGCGCATGGACGGGACTGCATAACAGGTGATTATGTATGATAGCTCCGATCGAAGCGTTGCTGATGCCGCATTCACAGCGAACCAACGCCGTCGTTTGCGCTGATGGACATCCAGGGCGCTGTCGTTGTCACGTACGTCTATCAGCTCGTCGAGGGCGAAGTGCGCGTGGAGAAGATCGAGTACCGTAAAGAAGTCGAGGCCGTCAAGCCGCTCTCCGCGCCGCCCTCGCTTGCGCAGTCCAATTCGGTATATTCGAATACCGGCAGCGGATTTGGGCCGTCGGGGCCGGAGAGCCCGCAAGCGACACAGAGCGTGTGGTAGTCGCCGTGACGTGGACGCGCTTAAGTAAACGAGACGGCACTGCAGATCATGGTTCGCGATTCGGAGGCTCCGAATTATTCTGCTATGCAGTTACTGATCTGGTTCGGTGATACTGTTTGTTCACCCCCCTTTCCCGAGTTCTTTTTTGAGCCTCGGCGGTGAAATTCATCAGAATGGCTCTGTGCAGTCAGTCGCCGTTCTCATCGCAGTCAAGCGGGAGTAGGCTTCGAACTCCATCTGGTAAAGAAGCCAAGACGATAACAAAAATAAAAAATAAAAAAGCTGTCCCTGGCAGGAATTGAACCTGCGGCGCCACGGTACTGTGAGGTCCACAACGTGGCGATTTAACCACTAATCGACAGGGACTTGATCAGGAACGAAAGAATTCAACCACCAGTTCTGACAGTAACCGTTTCGTTCCTATTCAGTGGACATTCCATGCGGCCAATAGAGCTGCTTGCGAGTCGCCGCTCGGGGGAATTTGACCCATATCATGAACGATAAGCCCGATCACGCTTCGAGAGCAACCATTGGACAGATCATCGTTGTTCGGCCTGAAACACACACAAAAGACTACTGTAAGCTGGAAAATGAACGAGTATACTAAATGTCCCGATAACCGCGTATTACAATCGAGCCTACCTCACATAAGGGTATCAAAACGACACCGGTAACCATTCTGGGAGTAACGGGTTCCGAGTCACTAAATCCGCTGGCCGTGTGATCGGGGGGTAAAGCATAGGGCGGTGCTTCCGCATCCAGAGCAGGGCAGGAAGAGCGACAGGAGGTCCGACGGGCGGTCGCTGCCAACATTGGACTTCAACTTGAAAACAAAAATAAATATTATATTTGTTGGCACGCACGCACAATTCGATCGTACCTTGCTGTGCAGTTGGATATGCTAACTATGCCTCCCCTGCCGCCTCTGCCTCCAATATCTCGCGCTCTAGTCGCGCTCGCTCAGCCTCTCGCAGCCGTAGAAGCGTCAAAGATTCAAAATCAAGGCTGTTGGCAGGTTTCGGTGGTTCTGATGGAAGAGAAGTAGGGAAGGTGCTGGGCTGCTCTGAAGCGTGAGCATGATCAAAATCGGCCGTTTAGAAAGCTTACGAATGTGGAAAATGTGGTTGCTTTCGGTTCATCGGTTCCTTCACGTGTAGGTTCGTCCCCTAGCGCTGTATTCAGGGGTATCGCAGATGATGTACCGCCTTTCTGCTTTCCGCCCAGTTCACCCTTGTCACGCAGCCAAGCTAGGATTGGGGGCTCTGAGCCACCAGCCCACGAGACTTCCATACTTTGCTCTTTGAGTGAGAGAGCACTGGTGACTGCCGCGAAGGCGGAACCTATTTGAGAAAACGGAACGACAGCGTTAACCACCTTCTCCCTTGTTTCGTCTGCTCCATTCTCCTGAGTCTTCTTCTTCTTCTTAGCAGCTTTCTTGGGCTTGATGGACAAAACCACAGCGTCCTCGTCGATCTCGCCAAAGCGTTTCAGATAAGAGACAAGTGCAGAGGCCGTGCAGAGTGATGGAAATGTCGAGAGCGTGAACTTCACGCGAATGGTAGTATCGTAGGGGCCCAGCGGTGGCGGAGCATTCTCTTCCGGTTCTGCCTCCATTCGCGTTTCCTCGAGCTTAGCTCTGGCTAACTCTTCTAGTTGCCTCTCCCGCTCCTCCCTCATCCGCCTGCCTGCTTCCTTGATACGATCGTTCTCGCCCTCCCTCGCAGCCCTCTGTTTCTCCTGTTCCAAGCGCGACTTTTTGAACGCACGTTCGCGTTCTTCAAGCTCCGTGACGAGGGCCTTTCTCTTGTTGTCATATGCGGCGAAGCGCGCCTTCTTTGCGGCTGCGAGACGAAGCTGAGCATCCAACGCAAGACGGCGCAATGGGTCGAGTAACAGCGCCGAAGCCGTCGTCAGCGCATGAAATTTTTGAGCTGTGGACGTCCAATGAACCGAATTTGTTGTCCCTGCAGGCAAGTTGACTCACCTGCGTTAGGATCATTTCTGTTCTGCAGAAGCGTCGTAGATTGAGTGGACACGGAAGTTGTGCAAAGGAAAGACGTACGCGATCGGGGTGGACCTTGAGCGAGCGCGTGCGGTAGGCGGTACGGATTTCAGCATCTGTAGCTCCTTCTGAGAGGCCGAGTAGTTCGTAGGGGTTTTCTTCAGTTTCTGCTGGCATTGCGGGAGAGGGAGCCATTAGTGTCGGTCACGGTGGTGGTAGTTGGTTAGGTAATACTTGCATAGAGTCGTCTTGTTCCACCATGGCAAAAGGCGGCAAGGCAAGGTGCGTCGCTACAGTCATGGTTTGCCTGGCACTTTGTAATTTTGAGCCAGAACCATCATCGTTCGAATGATATCCACTGCTCAGACCGGTTTCTTTTACACCACGAAGCGGGTCCGTCTAAATAGCCCTAAGCTGAGTGCCGTCAAGTATGATCCCATTGGTGCGCGACGCTCTGCTTCTCTGCCTCGACTGCCTTGCTTACGATGATAATAGTGAAATCAAGAGTGCTCTTTGTGGAAAGTCGGAAGACGAAGAAGTAAACTCGTTGCTTATACCGTAGGATAATGAAAACAAGTACGAATGGGGAGTGCGTGAGAACCTCTTCTGGTGACCTTCAACAACATGGAGTACACCTTGGAATTAAACCGGACTCAATTACTCTTCATTCCCGCTTTTGATCTCGTTCACAACCCGTTGGGGACAGTGGTGCAAGTCTGCCTGCGCGGTGCAGAGGGGTATATGCGCCCACTTCTCGCGGGGGGAGTTACTGATGGACACCAGAAGCAAATTTTCTGACGAACGAACATCAATCACGGTGAGTCTTGCGCTGGACTGACACGTCACTAGATCAATACTCGTCAGATGGTGATCGAAACGCTGCTCGTCAGCCAAGTGAATGCGTTGCACAAGTTGCCCAGGCGCGTCGTTATTCCAGAGGTGGTTTCTGGGCGCACCTTGATTGGGGGTATGCATATATCTGCGCTTCCGTGTCGCCTAGAAGCTATTCTTTTGCCAGTCAGGAAACCTTGGACGTACGGTCGCGAAAGGCGCTTCTTTCTCGAGGATGCTGCTTTGCAACCTGCCGATCACAAATGGATTTTCCATTTCAAAGATACAAAGAGTCGTTAAGCACTGTACGCTTGTACTGTGGCATTAACTCTTTTCTTCCCATCGCTCGTACTGGTTTCCTGCAAGGCTAGCACGATATTTCTCTTCTATATTACTGCACACGTCGTCGAGATTCGAGAGTGCACCGAGAAGCGCGTCAAGCGACGAAAGTCCGTCTAAAGTGCCCTATAGCAGCCGAATTGACCAGTGGTACCATGTGACGCACCATACATTTGAATCCGTAGTTGTATGAGATTTTCGGAAGGATGGGGGACGCTAGGCAAGAGTTAGAGCCGTCAGGGAATTCGAAAGCTGCATCACCTGTAACCACAAAACTCGACTTTTGGACTGAGAAATAGTTGGTGAGCAGAGCTAACAGTTTAGACCGGTGCTGCGTTCCTCACTTTTTCATGACCATCCATCGGAGCGCGTTACCCATGGTGTGCGACTCGTCGAAAATCTGATACGTCGCTGCGGAGAGATCTGGCGCTGCGCCCTTCATCTGGCTGGTGTCATGGCAAGAAAGCCGCGTCAAGATGGGATAGAGCGTACAATCTTGATCTTGTCTGCCATGAACAGTGAGTAGTGGTTGCACTACAAACACAATGATTACTAAAATAATCTTTCTTCCACCAACAATCCGTTAAAGTTCGAGACAGCGAACATACCGCAGGTGAGCTGTTTCTTCAAGATTACATCAAGATTTGACCACTGACAAGTTGAGACAGCACCGCGGAATCCTGCTACCCCACTGATCATCGATCAACGTTGAATTTCCTCCGCTTACTGTATGCCGCAAATGATCCCATGATCCTGCACCACATATATTTTAAAAGGCTTGCCATTACGATGCCCACCAGCTTCTGCCGCTCCTGTTCATCATGCGGTCATGGCCGAATCGCTGGTACAAGAAGCACACCCAGGCAAGTGCACCGTGTCTGTAACTCCCTTTGATACTCAGGCGAGTCTTGCCCGCCGCTGCAGAGAAAGTCCGAGGATCCAAAGCAATGGCTTATGCTCTTGGATGTACAAGACGTCAGGGTAGACGAGTTACCATGGGGTCTTCTCAAAGAGAAGCCCACGTTGTCCTCGTTGACCATTGTTCCCCGCCATGCTCAGAATGAGGAGAGTGGCCGCTGTCAGACACCGGAGTCGAGCGAAGAGCCTCGATCTCGCTTTTCGCATTCTTTGCCCACATCGCCCACAGTGAGTCGGTCGCGTGAAACAGCCAATGCTACGAAACTGATATACTGAAATAGATAACGCAGGTGATGTGGTTGCCTGCTCCGCTCGCTCTTCCAAAGGGCAAGTCAGTGTTTGGGAGATTGATTAAAATATTCAAACCTGTAAGATAGGGCCAACTTTAGACCCGGGGTCGTAGCCAACCAAATGTAAAATAGTAAATTTCTTTTCAAATTCCCCGATATCTCTGTCTGAAACTCCATCACAACTACTAACGCCGGGCGACATCTCTATTCCCAACCACAACCACGTTCTTCACGATGGACGAAATAGTTCCAAATCTGTGGATTGGCGACCTACGGAGCGCCCTCGACGTAGACACTCTGAAGGCCAAGAAGATATTTAGCGTAGTGACGGCCATGCGGGGGAAAGTTACTATCCACGCGGTGCGCATACTCGAAATCTCGGTTGTTTCAGCATGTGACTCGGGCCAGACGTTCAACAAGTACCAAATCAACATTGATGACAGCGCAGACGAGGACGTGCTCGTCCACTTTATACCTTCGATATCTTTCATCCAAAAGGAGCTCAACAAGGGCCGTGGTGTTCTCGTTCACTGCCAAGCTGGCTTAAGTGAGTCGTTAGTTCAGATCAGCATCCTCCATGGAGATGAACTGCCCGCAGGTCGAAGTGCAACCATAGTCGCGGCGTACTTGATGTACTCGCGCAAACTGGATGCATCCGCTGCACTCGACATGATCAGGGCTGTGCGTCCACATACAGAGTGAGTTTATGCACCAGTTCGGGCAGCGCGCATGATCAAGAATTTATATGTACAGTCCTAATGAAGGATTCATGCAACAGCTGGAGATATTCCATCAAGCGTCCTACAAAATTTCTCGTAGATCAAAGCCTGTTCGGATGTTTTACATGGAACGAACAGCCGATGAAATTATGAGTGAGTGATCATCTCATGTGCCCTTCTTGCTACCCACGTGCTGCATTCTAGATGGTGATGGCTCCCTCCCGGAGGACGGCATGTTTGCAAAACATCCCCATTCTCCTACTGATTCAGCACCAAACACCCCTGCCATTATCCCAAGCAGACGAATACGATGCAAAATGTGCAGGTGCATGACGCATCACTCACGTGTGCACGAGGTGTATGCTGAGTCCTATCCGTGTTCGTCTAACCAGACAGGAGCTCGCAACGCGCGAGCATATGCTTGATCATGGCCAACTCGGACCGCCAACACCGACTCTCCCTTCCCTATCGCCTGTGTCATCTCGTCGTCCCTCTTCTGCCGAGATGATCGCTCCGCTCTCACGACGTCCATCCAACAGTCTGAATGTCACCATTTCTCGCCGCCCATCCACGAGCCAACCGCGCTCGCGGCTGAACTCGGCTTCTAATGGGATCACTGAAGGGCGTCCCGCCATCCTCGCCGCACTCGGTGGCGGCCGCGGATTCGCCGAGTCCCTTTCCATGTCCGCCCTCGAAACAGAGGACGAGGCCGAGTCATCCGATGCCGAAAAGCCCAAGGTTGTCCGGTCGAGCAGTACTGCTGCGCCCACGACGCTTAACCCGCCTTCTCAGCGTTCATCGGGGTGTGATTCTCGACTCTTTCGGCCCTCTCCGCTTTCGATGGAGGGCATCGGACGCGATTTATCAAATGCACTTGAGGAGAGTATGGTAGTCGATTCCTCATCCAATTCATTGCAAGAACCAAAGTTGACGGATTATCCATCATCCTCGCCGCTATCAGTGATTGACACGTCTAAACGTGCCCCGTCGCCGCCTGCTCCCTCCGGTGCTGATCTAGCGACGCAGCTTTCTTCCAGCGCTAAACTGTCTGCGCTGCGCTCGAGTTTGAGCATGACGGGGTTGAATGGTTCCAAGGTGACCCAGAGTCCGCCGATATTAGTGAACCCGAAATGTTCGGGCTACTTTGTAGAACCGGTAAGCCGAGGTGGACAAGAAACCTGTCCCCTCTCAATTTTCTCTTTCGCTGAACACCGACGCAATCGGCACCGTTATATCATAGATGACATGGATGGAGCCAATGCTCGAGAGCGGTGCGCTGGCCGGCAAGATCGTGTGTCCCAATAAAAAGTGCGGTGCCAAGATCGGCAACTATGATTGGGCTGGGGTGTGTTGTGGATGTAAGGCATGGGTGACGCCGGTGCGTTGTCCTATTTTCTGCCAGCTCCTTTCTTTCTTTTTCTTGGCGTTGGCTGACGATAGCACAACGGCAGGGATTTTGCATCCATCGTTCCAAGGTCGATGAGATCGCCGTTTGAATACATATGGGATCTCTTCATGCTTCATGCTTATCATGTTCTTTATCATTGATCTCCTGCAATATGCCCTGACCTCACTGTTCATGTTTTATTTAATAATATACCGGCTTTTTCTTCTTGCTACTTCCCGTACAAAAGTTGGAATGGATTACTGTTTCGGCGGGAGAAAATGTGTGCATCTTGAGGGCAGGACTTCTGGCCATTCACTTGCACCGCGTCCCATCTTGAGGTAGTGGAGGCTTGGCGCATTACCAACAATCACGTTGTGAATTCATCGCGTACTCCAGAAAGTCCAAGCATTAGATCTTGAGCCGCCAAGATTGACCTTATCACATGCCCAGGGCCCGTTAGTCAAGTGATCCGGATAGTTGAAAGGCTACCCTTCAATTCAGGAAATCGGAAGTTGTCTAAACCTAGCCCATTTCACTGATCTGAGGCTCGACAGTCAGACAACTTGGATAATCTGGTACGTCCAATTTTTCCCCCTTGAATGATATATTTAACGGAGCGGCGTTGAACGCCAGTGAAGATATGTAGTAGTGGTGGACTCTTCCGTCCCTTCTCCACCTCCACCACCGACTTCTCCGCTACCAAACAAAGTCGTTATGCAGAGGCAATATCCATGCTTTCTTCAATCGATCCCGGGCCGGTCGGAACGACATTACCAGGTAGGCGTATCCAATCATAGCTTTTCATATACGCGAGGTTATCCTTTGCAATAGGAATGCTTACCATAGACATATCATATCTCAATTCCGGGAAGGCTGAATACTAGTCATTTTCATGACACCCATACGCGCCTTGCTCTGAATAATGAAAGTTACCAGGAATTACAGCAACGGGTTTCCCGTGGCCTTCAATTCTCAGATATGCGCGGCAAATAGGTCTTTTGTCCTCCTTTTGTTTCAAAATTATATATGATCGATAGACTAATAGTATGGTTTTGTGTACGCGTCTCAATGTATAAGAAATTGGGTAGGAAATACAATGCAACTACATCACTCGTCCGGGGGAGCCCATGATCTGTATCCCTAGATATGAAATGCTTGAGAAAGGAAAGAATAGCCCAACTCAGTCGGATATATCGAGAAAGTGACTGCACGCAAGGTCTTTCATTCAGGACGGATCTTCAGTAACCACCACCGTAGCTCACGTCTATCTCAACTGTTTAGATGATAGGCGAATCATATTCCGATAATTGCATAAAATGTGAAACAAAAAGGAGTGTGCAAGTTTCTAGGGTAGTCAAAAACAAATGGATGGAAAGGAACAAACACATATTCCAAATCGATAGCAAGGATTACCAAAGGAGCGTAGAATGATTCAGCGAGTGTCGTAGACAATAAAGAGAGACGCAAAGTAAGATAAAGAAAGAAAGAAAGAAAAATACGAGGCAGCGATACGAAACGAAAAAGTATGCTCAAGGAATGTACAAGGAATGGTTAATATCATCGGTCCCCGGTCGTGCTGATAGTGTTGAGCGTGTTCACCGTGTTCACCGTCTTGGCAGACCGCCTCGAACCAAACCGAAGTTTACCATCGTCTCCCCTGCCCCACGAGAATAGTCCACCAGTGTCGTGAGAGTGTGCACTTGTGCGAGACCGAAGCGACCAAGCAGGCGAAGCGGGTCGTGCAGGCGCACCAGTATCCAGATGTTCATGATGTGGGTTAGAATGGTGATGGTGCTGGTGTTGCTGGTGTGGTCCTAAGGGACCAACTGTGTGTCGCCCATCACAGCACGCGCGCACGTTCTCGAGACCCTCAAAACCGTCGTCAGAATGTGATTCGCCGTGTAGTTCAAATTCGAGTTCCTCGTCCTCCTGCCCATTGTTCCCCGACAGTACTTGCTCAAACGATCGCGTGGGGCTATACGGACTCTCCGGGGCAGCCCACCGAAGGTATTCGGCTGCCGGCGTACCGGTGCGCTTGCCCAAGGAGCCCCGGACAGAAAGTTGCGAGCGGCTCAGAGTACCCCTGGGTGTGGTATTGAATCCACCGTGGTGGCTACTCCGGCCGCTTCGTTGGCTCTGCGGACTCGAATCGACTCTTTGCCGGTGATCGTCATCCGTGAATTCGGCACTGTGTGACATGGGGCTCGCTGGAATCGCCGTACCACCATTCTCTTTGCGGTTCGGGGACGCAACCAGGTTTGGATGGGGACGTGCCAAAAGATATTTGAGAGCCTGAAATAGGATGATGTGTCAGTGGCCGCTAAGGTGCGAAACCAAGACAGAAATGACCGACATTTAACCAAATGTCATGGCGCTCCTTCGTGGGTGCCGTGATTTTCATCTCTCTTTGAGCCGTCGAGATCACCACGCTATATTGGTACAGCCCAGGTGGCATGGGGTTGGGATCCAGGACCGAACGAACTCCTTCGATATAGGCTGCAAATAAGCAATATCAGTTGGAACAGCTTGCGTGGTCACAGGTGTAAACTTACCGCTCTTCGCACTCGACTCCGACACGGCAGACGAACCAGGATCGGCGGAGCTCCAGTAGAGCGTCTTGGTGTATGGATGCACCCAAAAGAACCGCTTGTGCCGCCTCTCTCCATGGCCCTTTCCGATTGCGCGTCTCGTGTACTTGTATAGGAACTCCCCAATCATCGTTTGAGTAATGGCGTGGATGATGGCGGGGTCAGTCGCGCCGCCGCTGAGGTCCGTGCCATGAGCGGATATAGCAGATGCAACTTGATTATGCCCGCGGTTCACGAATGGGTTGTGATCCGATGACATCGACGACCGCGGAGAGAGCGCGCTGCGGTCCGAGGTCAGAGAAGTACTTGACAGTTCCCTGCGTTCCTTCTCCCGAACGCCCCAAGATGGCAACCCAGTGGGAGGATGAGAATTCTGCGCGTGAGCGGCAGCATTCGCAGCAGACCTGAAGCTGCTGGTCGACGGCGGCTGCCGGATAACCGACGAAGGAGGCATACTCGATCCGTGCTGTCTTGGCCCGTATGACCCCTTGTTGTTCACGGACAGCATTGCACCAAACGTCGGGGTGGTCGCACGTTGAATAAGCTCTGGTGGCGGAGGTGACGATGGCCGTGGTGGAGCAACATCACCAGATGTAGACGAGGTTGTTGGGAATCTTCTCTCAGGTATAAACGATGGCGGAGGCATGCTGTTGTTTGGCGGAGGTTGACGTGGTGGAGGAGGTAAGGCCATGGTCGGAGGTCGAGTCTTGTCAACCATTGAAGGCACATTCGACGACGTTCGAGATCGTTTTGCGGGGTCTTCTGCGATGACAGAAATAGCTGACTCCACAGACTTTCTGTTCTCCGAGTGAGATATGCGGGAGTGGATGGCACTGAACGTTGCAATCACAGAGTCTCTGATGCCACTGACGGGCGAGGATGGTACCGAGGGCGGTGGGGAGGCCGTTACGAATTGGAACTGTTGTCCACCCGATCCAACTTTATAAAGACCCATTGGTGTACCAGGAGCAGCAGCGTGTGCAACGGGCGTGATAGACGAGCTCGAGACATCTTGCTTCCCCGACGAAGGCGTGGATACTACGGAAGCATTGGGAGGAGTGACAGGTCGTGGGGTGTCCGTCTGTATGGACATTTCCTTCACCACCGGCTTAGGTTGATCGATGTACTTGGTGACCTCGACCGGCTTCTCGAGATACTTGATCACTTCGACCTCGACTATTTTTTCGACCTCCTTGACAACCTCGACCGGCTTCTCGATCTCCTTGAGCACCTCGATAGGTTTCTCAACCTCCCTAAAGATTTCGATGGGTTTTTCCACCTCCTTGATGACCTCGACCTCTATCAAGATCTCTTTAATAACCTCAACCTCCTTGATGACCTCCTTAATCACTTCGACAATCTTGATGTCCTCAAATGCAGCGCTAACGCTCTTTTCGTCATATTCGATTGGCGTGCTTGGCGATTCATCCGGGTACATCACTCTCCGCTCCGTGAACGATGCCTCGGATGACCGGCCCAACCGACTCGAGATCCTCGACGCCTTGATGCTCTCCTCGTCACTCTCGGAATAGTCGTTATCCGAGATGGTCAACATCGAATGAAAGTCCTCGCGCGACTCGGAAGGGGTGGTCATGCCAATACTCATGCGTGCATCATGGTAATCGTCCAAGTCTGTCTCCGTTTCCGCGCCGGTCTCGGTAGCGCCGTCGTCAATGTCGGATTCAGATTCATAGGCAGATTCAGCAGAAAGAGAGCCAGGCATGCGGTCGTTCCTCAAGGTCACGTCGCCACTGCCATCGTCATTGTCAGAGACCTTGGAGAAGTCAGACTGCATGAACGTTGTGCGACGAGGGGTGGGCGAGAAAACGGGCTGATCGACATGTCTGAAGAATGGTGATGTTTGAGTTGCTTGCATGTTGATTTGTGTGGGGAAATGCTGCACGGCCGTGTCGGTAAGTCGGGGGATGGCCTCATCCGTCTGGGAAGACATGTTTGATGTGACCATGGGAGGGTATGTGTCGGCTGCAGCCTGCACACCGGCCTCCGTCGTAACAGGTACGAGAGCGGGGACTATCAGCGTCATCCCACCCTCGTCTGTCTGACATTCCGCATTCTTGGTCTCCCGTTCTACATCAAACGCGTGGTCTTCGATCACGCTGGTCATCCCTACGCCCAGCTCTGCGGACAGTGCCTCAGACAACGGCTCCGGCTGTCCAACAAATGAAGGAGGTCGTGCTTCCTGGAATGCAGCACCACCGCGGTGACGACGCTGGGCACCGCCACGACCCCCGCCACGCGAGACCACGGACGAACGTAGAGGGCTAGAGCGCGACTGCAATGAACTGTATGATGCTGATTTGCGGAGGATGTTTGCAAATGCTGGATCCATTCCATCGACGCTGGTACGATTTATGGCTGCAGCAGACGGTGAAACGTCCAGACCACGTTGTCCCACATCATCCTCGTTGTGATCATCGTCGGAAGCGTCCAAGTCAAATTCATCATCTACGCCACCTTGATGGTCATCAAAGGCACCTGGGATGGATGGAGACTTTGCACTGAAGTCATCGGCCCCGTTTGGCGAGAAATTACGAGCAGCCTTCTGGAATCGTTCAGAGAGCGACACGCCACCACGACCTCTGCGACCACGGCTTCTGCCCGCGCGGAAGGGAGTGGCCCTGTGCCTTGGTCTGGCGGGCAATGAGACATCAATGTCCTCGAATAGGTCGCTCTCCGGGGGCTCGTTTTCGTCGTGAACATATCCAGGCGAGGCTTCCAGTTTACGCTTGTAGTCCATACGCATCTCCTTCTCGCGATGAAGGGAGCCCTTGAGTGTCTTGATCTGCCTCTCGGCGTGGAAGAGCCTCTGCTGGAGCGCTTCTATTTCCTTGTTGGGATGGTTGGAAGCGTGGAAGGGACGTGAAGGGGATGGATCAGGGGAGACTTCGGCAAGGTCCTCGAATGCGTCTGGCTGGAGCACGACCGAGGTGTCCTGGCGTTTTCTGTTCGTGGACGCGCCTCCGGCGGAGAACACATCGTCTTCGTCGACAGTAGCAGGTGTCAAGAAGCCTTTGGAGTCAACTGTGCCAGGCGTAAGGGGAGAACCAAACCTAGGGCCGAGTCTTCGGTTGGCTTTGGCCATTTCCGCCTTCATAGTGTCGAGGGCGGACTGCAAATCGGATTTGTCGCGCTGGAGGCCTGCAGCATGCTTGCGTGCCTGGGCGAACTCGGTGTCGTGTTTGGCCTTGAAGTCGTCGAACGCAGACTTTGTGCGCTCCGCCTCATTCTTGTGCTGGTCTGCGGATTCGCGGGCAGTGTTGAGTAGCTTTGTAAGACGCTTGTGCTCGGACTCGAGTCTCTGAGTGGTGCCTTGGGAGTCTGAAAGTTGAGTGCGAAGTTCCTGGAGGGTGACCTCTAGGTTCCAGTTCTCCTCCTTGAACTTGTCTAGGGGGAGTCAGGTGGGGTTTGAAGGGAGGTTTGAGAGGGGAATAGGCACCTGAGCTCTGTTCTTGGGTACGGAGAGCGGTTCTGAGGGATTCGATGCTCCTGTCCAGATCGTCTTTTTCCTCCTTCATGTCCTGTATTACCTTGTCGCGCTCGGCAAGCAGGCTTTGAAGGCGTCGGACTTCTGTGAGCAGACCGCTGCCAATTTCAAAGGCGAATTCTGGAGACGGAGATGAAGACGGAAAATGGGTGAGATCCAAAGGAGAGACTGACCGACGTCATCCGCTCTGTGTGCCGCGTTTTTTGCGCGCCGGGACTGTGCAGCGGAGGATGAGGAAGCCTTGGAGCGTTCTGGTTCATCGCGGGGGAGGTCCTTGGCTGGAATGGGTGGGGATAGGGAGTCGTCTGCGGGGCGCTGAGCAGAGTCAGCCGGGGTGGAAAAAAAAGGGAGGGCAACACGAGGCAGTACCTTTTGGCCGAATGCGCTGGAGAGTTGGGCGTTCTCGAGGTCCCAGGCCCTGATGGTGTCTGCAAGCTCGCGGTAGCGCTCGCGAGCGTCTGCATCGAGGTCCTCGTCGTCGCCACGCTCTGCGTCGAGGTCCTGGAGGCTGCGGATCTTTTCCTCGAGCTCGATCTGCTGTGCGAGGACGCGCTGGCCGAGTGCGCCGGCCTGCTGGAGCTGCCGCTCCTTGCTGTCGAGGAGGAGCTGGAGGTGGAACTTGCGCTCGGAGGGGGGGGAGAGCGGGTTGACGGAGAGCGGGACGTCGGGGAGGGTGAGGGGGTGGAGGGCGGCGAGGGCGGGGGGCGGGCCGTCGGATGCGCTCGCCATCGCAGGCCAAGTGCGAGTTGGAGAAAGAAATTCGCCTCGTTCAACCACACACACCCCTCCTCCTGCCTTTTAAGGAATATTCTTCCCATCCCCCTCTCCATTATGGTCCTCCGCATCGGCGTCGACGTTGGCGGCACCAACACGTCAGTTACAGTAATAATAATTAAATTAAATTAAATTCCCGCTCATCGTCGTGCACAGCGACGCAGTCCTCCTCGACATCGCTAACCGCACCGTACTCGCAGCAGCCAAACACCCAACCACCCCCGACGTCACACGCGGCATCGAGCGCGCCATCCACACCGTCCTCGCAGCCGCTCACCCCGCACCCGACATCCAGGCCCTCGCCATCGGGACCACCGTGCGTCGCATCCCCGTGCAGCGCCCGCAGCTCACCCACACACTCTCCCGCAGCACTTTGTGAATGCTCTCGTCGAGCGCAACCCCGCCCGCCTCGACCGCGTCGCCGTCCTCCGCCTCTGTGGGCCCTTCACCCACGGCACGCCTCCCTTTGTCGGATTTCCCCCCGACCTGAAGCAGAGTGCGTGTGCCCCTCCCAGACGATCTCTCACCCACATCCACCTCCCCGCAGTCCTCAGGGGCCCCTGTTTCCTCGTCTCCGGCGGATTGCAGATTGATGGCTCCGAGATCGCGACCGTCGACGCCACACAGATTGTGTCCGCCTGCGACACGATCGACAAAGAGGCATGTGCACCTGCCCAATCGGCCCCTCTTCCGTGCTCACCGCACGCAGAACATCCGCGCAGTTGCGATCGTGTCGGTCTTCGCCCCCATCGACTACACCCACAACCAAGAAGAACATGTCGCCTCCATCGTGCGAGCACGCCTACCCCACATCAACATCGTCTGTTCCAAGGACGTCGCCCACATCGGCCTCCTCGAACGCGAAAATGCCTCCATCCTCAACGCCTCGCTTCTCATGTATGCCAGGAAGACCGTCGCGGGCTTCCAGAAAGCAGCGCGTGCCCTGCACCTCACTTGTCCCGTCTTCATCACGAGCAACGACGGCACTCTCCTCAGCTGTGCACAAGCCGCCAAATTACCTATTCGGACCTTGTATGCCTTCATTGATCTCCCGTCGCAATCCCTGATCGAACGCCCGATGATGATAGCTCTTCTGGACCCACAAACTCAATGAGAGGCGCCGCGTTCCTTGCGTCTCTTCAGTCTGTCATCCCCAGAGAATCCGCCCTCGTGGTCGACATAGGAGGCACAACGGTTCGTCCTTACTCCCTTCCTTTTCTCGCCCTCTGTAAACGGATTCAATCCCCAGACGGACATCGGAATGCTTCTGTTCGCCCTTTTTCCCCAATTACAGCCATTCCGCTAATCGTCCCATAGGCCCAGCGGCTTCCCTCGCCAGGCTGCAGCCCAGCATGAACTCTGCGGAGTCTTGTTGAACTTTTCCATGCCTCATGTCACCAGGCAAGTTCATGTTTCTCCAAAAAAATTGTTTGGCCTAAATTTCCGTCCTAGTATTGGTCTCGGAGGTGGATCGCTCGTCCGCCAGGATTCTCGTTCCGAACAGGTATCCGTCGGTCCGGACTCGGTCGGCCATAGAATCGCATCCGAAGCACGCGTCTTTGGCGGCACAATACTTACTGCTACTGACATTGCCGTCGCTGCGGGCCAGGCCTCCATTGGAAACCTTTCCCGTGTGGCAGGCATTGACCACTCCGTGATTGATGGAGCACAGAAGGCAATCAGACGCATGCTCCAGAACACCTTGGACGTCATGAAGACGTCAGCGTCCGACATTCCCGTTTATCTCGTTGGCGGAGGATCAATTTTAGCACCAGACCATCTCCTTGGGGTTAGCCGCGTCCACCGGTTTCTACATTACGACGTCGCGAATGCAGTTGGTGCAGCCATCGCTCAGGTCAGCGTGTTATCCTGCAACCCACTCGGATCGTGGCTTATGCACAGGTCAGATTTCCAGCACGATCGACTCGTTTGAAGACACCTCATCCACACCGGTTTCCGAGGTGAGAAAGTCCATCGAAGCCAAAGCAATCGCCCGTGCAGTGTCTTCTGGTGCTACGCCCGACCGTGTGGCCATCGTTGAAAGTGAGGTGATACCCATCGCATATACCACTGGAAGATGCCGCTTTTACGTCAAGGCTGCTGGTGACTGGAGCGGAAATGCGGTTCCGGACGAAATAAACGAGGACGCAGACGCCGATGCCGATCCATCTACTGAAAATACCATATCATTGTCGGACACAACTCAGGACGCATCAACCGGAGGGATTGTTTTAGACTCAGCAGGCGATATCCTCTCGTACAAGCCCAATGTGCAAGATAACCAATGGCTCTTATCTGCGGTCGATCTCGAGTGGATCGCAGACGGATGTTACGTTCTTGGCTGTGGCGGAGGCGGCTCAACATTGCATGTATTCCTAGAACTGAGAGAGATGGTGCGGGCCGGAGAGGTCATCCGTGTTATCGATCTGTTTTCTCTCGATCCAGATGCACTCGTAGGCTGGGGTGGAGCACTGGGCAGCCCGGAGGTGGCTTCAGAGAGGTTGCTTGGTAACGAGTATGTTGACCCTCACCTTTAGTAAGAACTACCCGCTGACCAATCCAAAGGTATCATGAAGCGTGTGCTGGCCTCTGGGAGTTTATGAGGGCAAGTTCGGTATATGGTACTGATAATCGCTGGATCTCAACGATGTCTACAGATAACGAAACCTGATGCCCTTTGTGCGCTGGAAATCGGGGGAGGAAATGGGATGATCAACGTGAATCACTAACCCTTCCGTTTCTCGGACTGACATCTCCCCTAGATGATCACGGCCGCCACAAAGAACTACGATATTCCGATCGTCGATGGGGATTTCATGGTACGTGCATGCACAGTTTCCTTCCCCGCAGAACATCGATGACAGATCTGCTCCCGCTCTTCAGGGCCGCGCATATCCAACCGTACGCGGTGCCTTCATCCTGGAATGATGCGCGGGAAAGACTGACACCCAATGATGGCGCAGTGGCACCAAACCACTGCCAACGTGTACGACGAGTCGGGCCGTGCGACGTCCCTCCTTCCGTGCGGGATAGGGAGCGGGGACGGTAACGTCATTGTGGGTTGTTCATTCTCCCTGACCAAAAGTCTACGACCCTGATCACGTGATGAAGATCATGACCAAGGCCAAAAAAGATACCGACGTCGATGCTGCGCTGCGGGCGGCATGTGTCGAGATGGGGTGAGTTGCTTGAAAACATCGTTGTTCCCGTCAATCTCACCAAGTGTTACGAGGACGTTTGTGGGAGAGGCCAGCAGACCGCTGCGGGCCAAGGAAATGGCCATTTCCATGATCGTCAACACGGTATCGTTGAGCTGGCGTATTGGAAGGGCTATCGCGCTTGCTCGCAAGCAGTCCAATATTGACCAGATTGGCCAAGTCATTGTCGATGCCGTTGGGGGCGCCAAGACGGCAAAGGTGCTGTTCAGCGGAAAAATCGTCGACGTCCGCAGAAGGTCTGTCTTGGCGTGTATCACCAGACAATGCCACCGAGGTTTATGACTTCCTAGGCTTTATAAAGGTCATACGATAGGGGAGGTAGTCATTGAGGCTGTATCCGCGGACGAAGATACGGGCGTTGTTTCTGACGTGTCCGCGGTAAAATTCAACGGGACACTTGTCGTGCCGTTCAAGAACGAGAACCTATATGCAGAACATACGACCCAGGATGGTCAGATAGAGGTACCCGCCAGCTGGAATTTCCGCCTTATCAACTCTCTCACATAGCGACTGGCAGACACTCGCCTCCGTCCCAGATCTGATTGCCGTGCTCGACGCCCAGAGCGGCTCAGCGCTGGGAACGCCCGAGTATAAATATGGACTGAGGGTGCTGGTCCTCGGGATAACGGCTGCCCCTCAATGGACAGAAACCGAACGAGGTCTCGAGATTGGGGGGCCAAGCGCTTTCGGGTCCGTCACCTTTACGCCGTGCGGCATGCCTGTTCGGTGCTGACCTCGCTTGACAATGCAGCTTCCATGAGATGCAGTACACGCCGCTTGGTGTGTACTGCAAGCCGCGATCTGTCATTGAGGAATATAGCCATAGGATGTAGTTGTAGCGCGCACTGCCTGCCATCATCATGGGTCTTGTATAACGGGGGTGAGAATTGTAAAATGCATCACTGTAGTCGAGTCATTTGCCCTCTGCCCGAGCAAATATTATGGATGGAGGCAAAGTTCTCTATATTCTTTCGTTCGCATGACGACTGCTTCGGATTCCTTGTTGCACGAGGTCGGTGCCCACATTTCGAGTCAGTTGTGGCAGTGGGGGAGTGTGTGCCGCTGGGCGCATGGACTCGGAAGGACCGCGCGCGCGGTTGGACTCGGACAGACTCGGTACATAGTCACTGCCCAAATTAATCCGGCACTGCTAGGGCAGTCGTTCACTTCCGTTTGTTGGTGACGTCCACACGAAGGGAAATTTAAACTCCACTCCTCTGTCGTGTGCGCGCGGATCCGTGGTGATTATGGGAAAAGCCTGGTGTAACGTCATTGCAGGCACTTGGCCCGGTGGCAAGGACGATCATCGTCATCAAAGTTGCAGGCTGCCAAGTGCTCGGTGAGAAAAAGAAAAAAAAAAAAAAAACAGTGAGAGAAGCCGCGCGAACCCGGCGGCCTCCGAGCATCAACTGATCGCGCAGTCGCATCGATCCCATTATTATCCAAGTCAGTGGGGTAGAGGGTACCTCTTCTCGGCCAGCGGCTTCGATCGAGTCGCAAGCAGCTGTCATGTTGATGGACCGAGTCCCGGTATTACCAACCCCGCATTCGATGGATGAGAATGGCCCTCCGAATGCCAACGTTGCGTCAATCAATTTCGTCAGTTATACAGCAGTTGATAAATTAGTCTACGTGATGAATCATGCGTCGTGCTGCCAATAATCGCTCTACAGGCGAGAACGAGGAAAAGGGCAGAGGATAATTGTATCTGTATATCAAGTCCGTTGCAAGTGATGAGGAAGAGGGAAAGAGCTATGTTGAGAACATCGAACAAAAAATGCGAGACATGAGAAAATGGAACTAGTTCCGCAAATAGCGTATACAAAAAAGGGGGGATGCTATCAAAGCGTCAATAAATCAGGCCTTTTCCGTTGCCTGTTTCGCGGCTATCCGTCTTCGTTTCCAAGCAGGCGTAAAGTCCACGTTTCGAAGCATGACCACTGCAATAGCGTATATGACGCCAAAACAGATCGCAGGTATCGTCCCGAGGTGATAAGCCTTGACAAGTGCATCAAGAATCTGATTTTCGTATTCAGGATATCGTGCATGGTCGTCCGCAAGCCCCAGGCCCTGGTCTACGAGTGAAGCCGGGAGGCGTCCTTGAAGTGAATGCGTAAAACTGGTCTCGTATACAGCTGTGAGAAGCGCCGTCGCAAATGTTCCGCCCAGTGTCCGTAGAAATGATAAGAAACCACTGATACCGGCGATCTGGTGTGGCTTGACTGACATGGGACCTACCACCAGCGAAGGTTGATACAGAAGTCCAGACGCCACGCCAGTGAACACGGAGAACCCTATGGTGCGTGCGACCGGGGTGTAACGCCCCACATCGAGCATTAAGCCGCTGCCTAAAGCGTACAACAGACCGCCAACGAAGCCTATGAGACGTACATGGCCAGTAAGTGATAAGATGTTGGCGCCAAGGACCGAAGAAGCACCCAGAGTCAGAATAAGTCCAAACATTTGGATTCCTGACATCACGAGGCTGGACCCCTTTACGTCGATAAAGTAACGCGGCAGAAAGAAGACAGATCCAAAGTATCCTGCACCAGTAAGGAAGTTGATGAGACACGCAATGGGGATATTTGGCAGCCTGAACAGATTGATATCGACGACTGGATGCTCTGCCACGTTGAGCTCGTAGTGGATGAACACAGGAATGAGACAACCCCCAATGACGAACAAAGCGATGATGGGTGTGGACTGATGAAAACGTTGCATCATGATGAACGCACCAACAATTGGACCCAAGACACTTACGTTCCAGGGAAATAGTTTGTTACCCATCTCTATCGCGATACAGATCATGCTGGATATGGCAACAGCTAGGAAACAGCCAATATAATCCACTTCCTGCAGCTGGGCGAGGAGACCGATGCGCTGCTGTCGATGGGGAACAGGATAGCGAAGACTAACGGAGCCGATGCCTAGCGTGACGCCAATGAGCATCAGAGTCATCCAGAAAATCCATCTCCAATTGGCGTCGATGGATATGAGTGCTCCGAGTACTGGCCCTACGGCCAGACCGACAGCAGAAGCGAGGTTGAAGAACCCCAACCAAAGCCCTCGCGTGTCCGGCGTCGTCAGATCCAAAACGATGATGACTCCCACAGATTGACGTCCGGCAGCGCCGATACCCTGAAGAAGACGCGCCCCAATCAAGGAATTCATGGACTGCACGCGTGTGTCAAAGAAAAGCGTTGTGATGTTGCACGCAAAAGATACCCACCGTAGCCAACCCGCACCATAGAGTCCCAGCTCCAAAAATAACCATTGTACCAAGAAGAACCTGAGCACGACCAAATATATCACTGAATTTTCCGAGGAGTGTTTGGGTAACGGTGAAACCCAAGAGGTAGGCTGTTGCAAGCCAGTTTTGGTTTGCAAGATCGTTGAAATCGGCACCGATGACATGCATGGCTGTGGTGGAGGTGGTCTCGTTGAGGTAGGCGGCAAAGTTACCAATCCACAAGCTCATCATGATCATGAAGAAGCGAAGAGGGGAGACGACGACCGGGGGTTGCGGGCCTTGGGCGGGGCGGGCAGACTGGAAACAGGGTGGAGGGGGGGATGGGGCGGGGATGGGGCAAGCGACCACGGTCTTGTCCTCGTTGAGAGCCTCTGCGCTGTTGTTCATGGTCGCGCATTGCGACATGGTATGGGTAATGGAAGAATTCGTGAGAGATGGGAGCATGAAGGGGAATGGAGGGAGGAGAGTATAAAAATGCCGGGATGGATCATCGACACATGCGGGGGCGTGGCCACGCGAGAAGTGAGGAAGGACGAAACGAGAGGATTCGCTAGATATGACCTGGCAAGGGCAGGACGACGGTGTCCGCAGGAGCGGCAGAGGAAGGCCGGGGGAGTGGTAGACAAGCCGCGCCTTCCGATCAGAGGGATGTTACATATAAGCACGGGCAACCAAAACGTACACAAGGATCCGCGGGGGACCTGGGATAATTCTCGATCCACTGTGCGGGGAACTACACAGGCCACACGACGCGCGCGCTGGGCCAAAGCCGCTTCGGAAGAGAAGAGGCGACTCTTCTGGCTACATGACTGCAGAAGCCGCAGGAAAAGGCAAAGTCAACGAGAAGCAGATGCAGTGGACGGAGGGAGCCCTCAATGCAACCGATTAGCCTAATACTCGAAGAAATAACACGTTGGAACGCACGGTCCGCGGAAATCACTGCTCCGTTTGCGGACTTTGTGTGAGATCGGGCAAACCTGCAGAACAATTAAAAAAAAAAAACGATCCCTGCAAAATGCACGACGTGGAGGACCCACAACGTCGACCATGTTTAATGATGGTGATAAGTCGCTTCGGCGTCTCCACTTTGGCACTGCCAGCGACTCCCCCGCCCAGGTGCACAATTACTAGCTATTCAGTGCGCACGTGCCTTTGAATTTAAATGCCCGGTGGCGGCAACAGACTCCCTGTCGACATGCGGCCGCGGTGACACGCAGCGCGACATGGCAACAGCCCTTGTCCGCGGCGCTCGCACTTCGTCGTGGGTCCCGTGGCGGGAGGTGCTCGGTCACGGTCTGTTGAGCATATGACCATGGTTCCGCTGCGTCAGGACGTTTGTCACAATACCCCGAGTGTCGCGGCCCTGATCTACGTCAACCACCCCCACTGTCACGGCTGGCGGGTGCACACGACGCCGCCTGCGCAGTCGTTTCCTGCAGCTCGATCACTTTGAGATCAGGTCACGAACTCTTCAACGTGGCTCTAAGAGGGACATGTTGCAGGCATGGTCGTGCAGCCAACCGAGCGTCGTATCGCCGATTCAATGGACGCTCCTGACAGGGGCTGTCTCCAGAAAAGGATCTCCTTGAGCGTGCTTTCCTTTCTCAGGCAGTCAGAATGGAAGAATGGTCTCGGCCGCCAACTTTGTTCTTTTTTTGTTCCATCCGTCGTTAGGGTTGCCAATAAGTATGATACCGAGTACTGGGAATCGGCCGAGTCCACTCTTCTTTAGTTATCTACAAAATTAATCGCTGTACTATCTTTTTTTTTTTGTCACCGATCCGAGATAGCGATCGTGATTCGTGGGTCCGCTTCGAGTTTCTCGAAGTTATCTCCCATCCGTGAACCTGAGCCTGGATACCTTCCAACCTCGTGGACTTTTCGATCCATCTGGGGTTACTAGCCTGAGTGTAAGCGGAAGTGTCGGTCCACCCAAATCTACAAATTCGAGCGTGAGATGTTGCAACCCCCTCGCACAGCACATATGAATCACAGATTCAAAGTTCCCAGACTCATAAGACGGGCCAAATGCAGAACGCCGACTGTTATTTCCCTCCTCTCTCTCGTTCTCTAGAAATAACCTGTCCCTGTCGTGAGTATCGAGCCTCAGCTTTCATTATCGGCAGCGAACTAGTCAGTGTAGGTGGCGGTTCCGCAGAGTACGACTTTAGCCATCAACAGTCTAAAGAAAACTGCACGCTTCACACCGAACGCGCCACTCAATACACGCTCCAGTGTTAGTCCTAGCAATGTCCGATCGATGCATGATTGCCAGCAAATGAAATATTTCGTGGGTTTCCAGAAGCCTGTTTATTGGTTGCGCCTCGTCCTAGTTAACGGATGCTCGCCGATTCAGCGCATATACCGTCTCGTCTTCTCGCCAAGGCTTGGTCATCATGAGGATGGAATGCATTCTACAGTTTACCAAAGTAAGATGGTTACGAGAACATATGCCGAAAGCTTGACTTTAACAAAACGATAATCGCCTGATTTACCAAGGTGATCCTCGGAGACTGGTACTTGAAGACAGCGAACCACCGTTCGTAAGCTAGGGTTGTTAGAATTAGACATGCCATCCTGAGGGGAGTCGAAATCACTACCCACCGCAACAGTGATTTGTTTGTGAACGAGACACAAGTCTGCGGAAATGGATTAGTAAGTTCAGAATCGGGGCGTACAACGTAATAAAGTTGACTGACAGTCCAAATATGACATCGCGCCATTGTTCTGGTCCTCTACAAGCATGTCACTGAAATCAATCTCCATGCCATCCATATTCTGACGAACTACTAATGTCTTTGGAACTCGTCCCCGTTGACCATATCGATGGCGGAGGATATATTGAACTTGTTGTGATAACCGGGTGTCCAGAACAGGAAGCTCCGTCTGTATAAACAGTCACATGAGAGAAAACACCATTATGTTACCAAGAGACAAACCATCGTGCTCGGCTCCAAGGCGAAGATATCGTCAACGCCAAACAGATCGAGGAGTACCTGAGGCGAAACGCTCGCACCCACCCAGAAGATCATAAATTCCTCGTTGTCTATGAATTAATCATGAATTAGTTATCATTACCTATCGCAGATTGCATCTCCGAGATACCTATCAGATACACGCCATTACCTTCCATGAACATGTAACTATTCCGCATAAGCGACGGCAAATAGACGTGGCCGGTCGTGGCGTTGGGAAATGCTACATTTTCGTCTAAATCATGGAGAGCTAGAAGACGGGGATAGAGGTGCTGCATTGTGCTTCGAACGTCCATTGAAAGAATCTTCTGAGCATAGTAATTTCGAACGTCCGCGGAAACATTACGTCCTGCATACAATTAGGGGCCAAATTCATGCAATGGCCACAAAGACAAGCCTTTCAGGGGTCTGGTCTTAGTTATTGCAAGGACGTAGATTGGAAGCGCTCGGAAAGCTTCAGGTATTATCAGCTGTAACCGTGTTAGAGGATAACAATTCATAGTCGTCACGCTCACTTGAGACCGCGCGGTAGCTGCTGCACAATTCCGTCTGTATCCCAGCAAGATCGAGGAACATTTATCAGTAAGTTCCTCTCTAATCTGGCCCAGTCGTCGTGAAGACAAGCTAGCCATCGCTGCTCCGACTAAGTCGATGCTTCGCGTCAAGATTAAACGGACTCACACTCTCGAGTAAAGTGGCACACCACAGCGTCCAGGTCCGCGTAACGGAATACGTTGCCAGCCAACGATACCACTGGCAACGCAAGGTTGCATATCCGCACCCGCCGCTGGCCATCAATGGACGTATACAGTACCGCACATTGCAAATATGCGTATTGACGTTCATCTAACGTTCGAGAATGCTCGATTAGTGCGGACACGGCCTTGTCCGAATCAAGAACACCAAACGCAAGATCCGTGGGTGGCCGTTCTTGAAAATTCCCATAGTACTTCGATACACGGAGACCTTTGAATAACGGAATGAAAGAATGAGGTAGATCAAGAACATGGTTCATTACCGTGTGAGCAACGGAGACGCATTATACAACTAAATGCGCTGGTCCGCGTAAGTAACCTCCTGAGTTGGGAGTATAATACGACCTGATCACGAGCAGGGTTGTATCGAGGATGGAAGAACAATTCTCCGCCGGTAGTGGAAGGAACGGCCCCTGCATACATCGTACATCAGGTCCCCGGAGGAAGAAATCGGAACTATCATACCGATCGAACCCAGATCAATGGTTTTACTCATCCCCAAGAACATACTTACGCCAATCCCTTCGTCGGCGCATTCGTCGGCAATTTTGTGCCACACCTGCGCCCGGGGGAGAAAGAGTGTGCGTTCCTTATCTGTACCGTACACGTGGCTCTCATCCGTTAGGGGCTCCAAAGCACCTGGGCCAATCGTGGGTGAGGTGCACTGAAACATGATGATATGACCGCCTCGGCCAGCCTGTGGAAGCATTTAAAGCCATTCTAAGAGCATGAAACCCAATATTGCATACCAAAGAAGCGAGTCCAGCAACTAGAGCTCCACCAAGACACGATTCCTTGATAACTGTCTGTTCGTGGCGTTCTTTCAGGGAACCTATCAGGCCCTCGACCACTGTCCTAGCACAGTATGTCAGACCCGGTGGGAATGTTGGCTCAGTAGGCCCACCTCGACTCCCATGGATCGACAAATAGTCCATTACGTAAAGGAACGAAGACCTCATCCAAATCTGCTACTATAAGCTGACGTGCCCGAGGGAGATCCGCCTAGTGAACAGTTGAGTGGAACTCCCGCTGCAGCATTTTAGCAACCCTTACAGACAGGTCGTAAAAATGAAGTGTTCTGTCAAAGGTAAGAATACCGATTCTGCATCCTAGAGGAAAACAAGACTCGAACGTCGACCCGTCGGCGGCAGTGCCTCCATACAAGACTTCCAGGAGAATATTGCAGACTGAATGAAGAAAGCCAGATTCGACTGCATTGGCAGAAACGTCAAGAGCAAAGAGATGGTGCAACGGGACGGGCTTTCGCGGTGCGGGTGGTTGTGGTTCGGGAGTAAAGTACGTCGGCGCCAACTTTGGCAAAGGCGGCGGTGTCCAATATTCATCGGATTCGACGACAAAGTCAATAGTACCCTTGTTCAGCTCTGGGCGATTAGCATGGTCCATGCGCACGTGATTGACATCTGTGCTGCTGAAATAGTCCTGTGAAACTGAGCCGCTGGCTCGTCTGTGAGCCAAGGAGACATCAGAGTCACTGCGAACCTTCTGTTTCATGGGAGCATAGATTACACTTCCATCTGCTGCCACCTGCTACCCAAGTGCACCAAGGATTGACATAGCCCCTGCAAAGGGCGCATCTCGCTGGACCACTCGGCCCACAGTTGACTAAGGGGACAGGCTCTTCCCGAGGGTCAAGGTCTGCAAACGGTTGCAGCACTACAGCGAGGGGTATATCACATTCTCGAGTGAGGTGGGCAGAGTTGGGTAGGTTCCAGGTCGACACGCGGATATGCCGAGGGCCGGAATTGCCTGGGTCATGCACGCGTCAGCCACGAACGACATTTTGCAGACTAAGAGAAGCGAAAACAAAAAGAGGCCCTTAACTAGCACCCGGACCATAGATTACTTGGTAAACCCTCACCTTGGTCAAAGGCAACGAAATCCGTAGTGGAAAGCGGCGGACTGTTTCCAGGTAACGTCATGTACATCTGCCTCTCCCATATTTCCTTGTCCGCCTCGATGTGGTCGATTGGGGACGGGATCTGGTTGGGGTCAATACGGGCACGTAGACCTGCAACAATATGAGCACTGTACGCTCTGCTAGGTGCGCTGACCTGCCTTTGTAAGGCTCCCCAGCGCTGTGTGGAGGTTGCGGTATGTGCTGAAGTGGCATGAGGTCGTGCTGGTAACGACGTATGGCGCAAACGCATTAATGCACTTCAAGTCGCCGGTGATGCCGTCCCTGAAAGGCCTGAAGGCCGCCGCACCTTACCAAATCGGGTCATTGAAGGCCCCTGACAGCACACGGCCTCATCAAAAGTTCAGTCCAGTACTCAGTTCCAGGGGAGAAAAAATTGTACACAATCACAGTCCCGCGTCTACAACATCTGCTTCCCACATGCTCCAGATAAAACTTTGATCCGGAGGAGTACCAGTTCTGACCACCTCTTCATACGCCATCTTCACATTCTGCGCTCCAAATACCCTGTGAACCGCAACCCCCCCAAGTATTACAGTCCTGTATGAACCCAAACCACGTGTGGTTTTTCAATTGGCTGATCTGTTCAACAGAGAGCTGCTTCTTACGTATCGCGAGCCACTCTGGCACGAAGAACTGTTCAAGGGTGAAGGCAGCTCTTTGCGAAGAAAAGTCGTTTGTAGTCCAATTTTCCATTGAGCTTCTCTTCGAAGGTGTAAGACTGCTGAGGCCGAGCGCAATGGATCCGACGAGACCCAATCCGGCACCAGAAAAATGGTTGGATACTCTGGCATTCAAGCTCCCATCGCCCGCCACGTCGATGTAAATCCACTTTTGCAATAGCTCATTCATCGCAGTTACGCTTTCGAGTCCGTCGTACTCCAATACGTGGTCATACAATTCGTGAACCCTGAATTCTTTTGAAACGCAAGACTACCGGTGCTTGAAGAGGCATATCATCGTAATAAGATATGGCTGTCTTGTATGAAGCAGTGGAAATGAGGATCCTGGAAGCTCCTCCACGATACTGCGAAGTATTAATCCAATCTTCACACAGAAGGAAGTCCATAGTAATGGGCGGTACAGCATAGTAAGATCCTCTGCATCAGGTGATGAGTCATACAGGAATTATTGTACGGTCGCCGGTCTGAATCATATAGCACTGATTAACAAAAAGGTATGTAACTTGTGTTGAACAGTTCCCACCTTTGGGCAATTGTGGGCGAGAAACAACAAACGTATATTGGTTGACATCCGTAGGTGAAACAAAACAGACGAGGAGGGGCGAAGTATCCGGATTCCGTAAACTCGTTCGCCAGCGTGAATTAGAGGATGTGCTAAAGTGACGACAGTTCCAAATCTCCACACCGCCCACCCAGCAGGTGATACACCGTGCTCGGGAGCTTATGGTGCCTCGTGATAATCAAAATACCCATAACATTTCACTCAACAACTTTATAATGTCTTGAAGGAAAACACATAGACATACCGAAAATGAGGAACCTCGCCAAGGGCCTGGTAGAGTATCCAAATCGGTCAACTTTTATAGTACATGGCTTGCGGGCAATGCAGCCGGAACGAGCGATTTGACCAAGTCTACCTTGCTGGGTTCCTCCTGTCCGGAGGAAAGACTCCGAGGATGACAAATTGTCAAGTTTTCAAGCTTCCTCATCGAATGATGCAAGAACCGATATTGGTGATTTTTATGTATGCCAATACAAGTACTTGTACTGCTAGAGCATAGTTTAACAAAGAATTGAAGTGACAGATAGGATCTAAACGAGCGCGGAAAATCTTGTTAGCAAGTTACAAAAATTTATGAGGCATCGTGAAATGCAAGAGAATGTCGAAAATAGCACAAAGCCTAATCGAATCAAAATGGTACAGCATTGCGCTGAGAGGTCTAATATGGGGGCTTTTTAAATTCGTCATTGATGGCCTGCGCCTCAGGATCGAATTCGTCGCTTTGCATCATCCGTCCCGCGGAATCATATTCTGTATCCGCGCGGTTAACGAGAGAATTCATCTAACACACTAGGTTGGATTGATCAACAGAAACCAAGGTGACAAAAACCTGTATATGAACGCTGTCGCCTTTCTTCACGGAGATATGATGGGCGGATGGTGGGATTGGGGGTGTGCGGAACGCAACGGTCGACTGTGCAGTGGTGCTATGCAGTGTGCGCGTTAGATAAACGAGAATGGGAACTTGAGATACACGAACCTGAATATTTCCGCCTCCAGGGCAGTAAAGTTTGTTAATCGCCGGACCACACGACATGCTACTATCTGATTCACGACGTGAGACGGGCAGCAAAGATGCCTGATTGGTATATACATACGCTAGACGTAATAGCAGCGGGAACATTCGCGATGATGGACATGACCGCGTTCAAGTTGAGCAACATAAATATCTAGAACCGAAGTCGACAATCAGCACGGTGCACGAGTGTGTTCAGCTCACTGTCGCGAGGAGGTTGGCCAAAAATCTAGAAAGCTTTGTGAGTTCTCCCGGGATTAAAGCCAATGCAACCTCACGCAATGAGGAAGTAAATAAGCCCGTCACCGAATATGAGTTTGATAAGTCTGGAACGACCGCCAGCAGGAAGCACAAGTTTCCACGCAGTCAAACACAGAACGATGAAATCAAAAACCATGGAATATATGAAACTAATGGCAAGAATTCGGTTGTCGGTGTATGTGATGACACACACCCCTTGGATCCAAGCGGCCCTAAGAAGAATGCCTGGACGATGGAATAAAAAAATGTCGGGCACATTGTCAGATAACTCACCATGCAACAAAAATGACCAATGGCCAAGAATTACAAGTATCAAGAAGATTACGAGGTATTTATTTTGTGACCACACAGCCATCCTAAGAAGTGTGAAAAGCGCTATCACCTTGAGTTTTGTGGACTCACGTTCTGATCGAGAGATTTATACTAGCCAGCCCAATGGCGGCGTTGCCGAATACCTGATTGAACGTATACAAACTCTGACAGTCGACTTCGGTCCTGACGTTGAGGGCGATGGCACTGTGAACAGTTAAGACGGTGGCCATTTTGAAGAGAAATGTAACACACATTCCAGTTAGGGCAAATAATAGACAATAGCGACCTGCAAAATAAAATATCTGAACGTAAAGCCTTGTCAAAATCGACCGCAACTGTATGGACCGTCGCAACCTCACCAATGGCCATTTAAACCTTTTCTTCCCAGAGACGAACTGCCAGTCGAAATCAAGGGATGTCACAAACTCCCATCTAAATGACATCACAGTCAGCAATGCAAATATGCGCGCGCAAAGTCTAATGCTCGCATGTAAAGACCCAAGAGAACGTGCATAAAATTATTGAAGGTCGCTGGCAATACCCTGTGGTTAATACCGGAGATCTCAATGGGATCTTTACGCACCAGAGTCAGCCTGAACCTCAGCTGATGATTTCCAATCGACCATGGAAGCTGTAATTCTCAGCGGTCGGACTGGATAGTGGAAAGAGCGACAAAATGAAGGGCAGCTAAGCAAAACTTGTTCTTAAAAAGCATTGAGTACTGCCGTCATTTCGGGAATGAGCGCTTGGGTGGTCGGCTGCTTGTCCGCCAATCATCTTCACTCGGTGCTGGAGTTGAAAAATTTGCAGATGGAAAACAGATTACCACTCACATATATACTACCATATCGGTTATATTCGTACTTCTCCGATGGCCTTGAAATCAAGGTTCCTGAACGGTAGTCGAAGCCTTCCCTTCCGAAAAGAGTCCTTCTGCAACCTCTCAGGCAGTCACCATCATCTGGTCCTCACAACCACTATAAGGGATTCTGAAAATGCTCTTGCAGGCACTGAGCGCAGCGTGTAGTTCGCGGCACGCGTCTCCGACACGTATACAAATGCAACTGCTTCGCTGTTCTACAATTGGCTTGGGTCCCATGATGACGCCGAGGTCAGCACAAGGGAGCCTGGCAGGGATGCTCAGGGTCGCTCCTGAGCAGTGCCCCAAAACCGACTCACCGGTTCAGCCTTTCTCTAAAACCAATCAAAATTATGTTAGTCACAATTCAATGCAGAACAAATTGGAGGTTAGAGTCAATGGGCAGTGGGTCAGAACTGTTTCTAGTTTTAGTTACGTTGTAGCAACACGTAGTACACTTTCAAAGCCTCTGCACCAATGACTTGCCTTTGTAACAATGTCGTATGTAATCAGCTGTGAGTGTGAGATTCTTCCATAAAGTGAGCGACAAGCCGGAATTAAATTCTTGACTTGAATCCGCTGCCAGGTGAATCGGCGTCCTACTTAACGCCTCCCACTGGCAGCGGGCCGCCATCAGTTGTCGTGAGGATTACTGCAGAAGCAGATCTTTGGAAGTCTTCGGAACAGCATCGTGACGACTCGGCCCGACAGCAGGGTAGGATCAGTCACTGCCATTTTGAGGTCGCCGACAACTATGTCCTGACTCGGAGCAAGACCTACCAGTCACCTCAGTTTCTACAGTCCGTTTCGAGGCTTTTCGCTGTCACGAAAGCCCTCTTTAAGTTGTTCGCAAGGGCGTTTTTATGTAACCAAAAACTATCCGGTACGTCACGGTGCCTCCCTGTAGGTTGCTATGTTGTTTAATGCTTCCAGAGGGGCTCTACTGTAGAGTCCAGGCCCCTCAGTGAGAAAGTCCAGGGCGTGATTCCAGAACTAGTCCATTGAAAAGTGCCCGTCGGGGATTTGGATGAACATGCAAATGGTCCAGTCCCTGTACTTATCGCATCAGCCTGCATCTCCTTGATCGAGCGCCTTTCCAGTATGCTATTTCAAAAGCCCTTGACCAGGTAAATCTCGAGTACGACCATTGCATTCGATCATCACAAGGGAATCCTGTTGCTGACCACAAAGCTTTTACTATAATGCTTACGCAGACGAGACCTCGAAGTTCATGGACACGCAAGCACATGAACCTTCTATGACTTGTTTGTTTCACCCTTGAAATGCCAACATCTGAGTCAGTATCACCACACAACCTAGCACGGTACGTGTAAGTGCCATGATTTCTATAAGGCGGAATAATATACTGAGCCTTGTAAACAGCCTTATGTGCATTCACGTTTTGTCTTGGAAATGGAAAGCACTTAACTACCACAATATACTTTTGATTTAGCGTCTGGGGACCGGGAAGATGATCCGGACCTTAGATTGTCCTCCTTGATCAATTCCACACATCGAACTTGATGGTACGGACCAACGGTGATTACGTTGGTCGTCAGAAGGCAAGCCAGTAAAGAAGGGTGAGGGATGATCGCGACAACTTCGGACTGCGGGACGTCGTGATGTGCTAACCCCGCCCATCATGCATATTCGTGTTGCACAACCACGAACGAAAAACAAAGGATTTTTTGTTCCAGGGCCGAGTTGGAGGTGAGTGCAACTCGCTTATTTATGACAATTACACTAGACCCACGTACACTCGATCCGATGTTGGTGCTACTACCACATGACTACCTTGGTGCCGTTAAGCAACCCGCCGGGGATGCTTTGCAATTGATATCATCACCGCGTGTTCTTGCTTCCATAGAATCGAGGGATGCTATTCATTAAGGGTGACCAATGGCTATCGGCGGAGACAGAAGGTTGTGGGTTGACCAGCCATTTTTAATGTGAGTCTCTTATTCGACTCCTTTAACTTGATTTCCATTCCTTACTTTCTTCGTGTCTTGTTCACTAGCTCAACGCTGCTAATTCTATTTTGTCAAAATGACCAACTGGCAGTCACTTTCCGAGCTTTCGACAGACTCAGGTTAGCTAGCAGATCCTGAATTATTCACTTAAACCCTTTTGCAGTTGTCTTCGACAGATTGATGCACGCGCTCTTGGGCCTATACGGGTAAGTATATTTTATCTGTTACTTTCGAGTTGACAACAACTCTATCGCAAGGTGGGAGATCATGCTCACTCTCGACTTTGATTGGGCGGTTATCTGCGGTAAAAAAAAGTTTCGTTGGCCCCTCGTGAGTTTCATGTATGATGTCTTAAAAGGCTAATGATGACCGTACCTGTTGTAGATTTTCTACTTCGCTGGGCGATATCTATTGTTATTTGCAATGATTGGAATGTACGGAACATACCATTTCCGACTCGGAGCACAGCTAATTCTCATCAAGTTTGATTTCTCTTGATACACCGAGGTTAGCCCAAGTCCGACCTTATCCCCGTCAATCAAGGTTGTTCAAAAGTCGATCAGAGAGGTAGATTGCCAGGCTCTATATGTGTTCAATCAGGTGTGTCGTTGTCCAAATCATGGTTCGAAGGAAGGTGCTAATTTTTGGAAAGCTTGCTGGCGACTCTGCGCTCGGCTTGGCCAGCATCAATCTTTCGCTTCGCACGCAAGTACTTTCTTTACATCACACTAGACGCCGCTCAATGCAATTATCACAGGATAGCAATTTGGTCCCAAAACAAATGGGTCGTTGGTCTCATAATACTGCTCATTCTCGGACATTGGTCCCTTATTTTGCAAGGAATGTGGGAGTACCTTTGAGCTTCAAAATATATCTGACACCTATTCTAGGCGTTCTGCTCAAGGTAGTTTGGATTCGAGGTGTTGGCTGTACGATCGTCAAGAGTAACACCACCATTCTCGCTGCTACTTTTATCTATTCCATGAGTTTCGACCTTATTGTTCTCTGTCTGACAGCTTACAAATTGGCCTGGACTCGACGTATCTCTGGCTCCTCGGGTATTCACAGCAAACTGGTCCGTATGGTATTTTCCGATGGGCTAGTCTACTTCATTCTTGCGTACGTTTGCGTCGTTTTTAAATTACTGAGTGAACTCACCTGGGGTAGTTTCTTGGCGAACCTGGTGGCTACAATACTCATGATCATCAACCTCAATGCCGTGATGAGCATCATTTTTAATGTCCCTGCAGCTATAGCCTCGACAGTACGCTCTCACATTTGCTTTCACGATGGTGTTATTTATTGCCATAGGTCATGGCTTCGCGTGTGGTTCGGCGGCTCTACAATTTCAATCTGGCGATTCCCGAAGTATAGTGAGAAGCCTAATTTCGCAGTTAATCAGCCATTCAGTTCTGTCATTCAGTCATTCCGGTGAAAGGTCGGGTGGAGTGGTTTTTCCTGGGCCGAGTTCACAATACTCAAGGGCAAGGGCTGCGAGAGAGCCAACAACAGTCCATGTGGAAGTGAGTTGAGGCCTCACAATGTCATGTCCACTTGAATGTTTGCGTCTGCAGGTCGACACGCACCACCAAACTCACTCGCTGACCGACGTTCCACAGTACGCGATGAAGCCCAGCAGTGACTTCCTCTCGCTCAACGAAAACGAAGAGCATACCAAGGTCGCTTGCGTACTTTGAGATTAGAAAAGAAGGGGAGTAGACTTTTGTCGCGTATATTGAATTCTAGTATCATATTTTGTGTTCATGTGGCGGTGCGACTCTCATGCTGTTGTGACTGTGACTATGTGTGACAGACGCGTCTTGTTTCCCCTAATTCGTCCGAATGCCTCTCGTTCGCATCGAACTATCCAACTTCAAATCATATCGGTAAGTATTTTACATGTTTAGTTGTTGTACAGTAAGATACCTCTTTCTAGCGGCCACCAGGTCGTTGGTCCATTCAAGAACTTTACTTCTATTATTGGACCCAATGGCGCAGGAAAGTCAAATCTTATGGATGCCATTTCCTTCGTTCTCGGTGTGAAGAGCGCGCAACTTCGAAGTAGCCAGCTGAAAGACTTAGTATATCGGGGTCGGCGCCTCGCGCGAGGGCCAACCGACGGCTCGGAGGAGACCCAGGACAGAGATGACGCGGAGGATAGTAGCGACGGAGAAGAAAATCAAGGCGAGGGCACCGCAAAGAAAGCTTGGGTTCTCGCGGTCTACGAGGATGCAAACAAGAAAGAGTGGCTCTTCCAGCGCACGTGAGTCCTTCGAGCCAGCTTACTATTCCACTATCTCATCATCTGGTAGAATTTCCACCACTGGTGCATCCGAGTATCGTCTCAATGGCCGAATTGTCACTTATGCTGCCTACAATACCGCTCTAGTTTCTCACAACATTCTTGTCAAAGCAAAGAACTTTCTTGTATTCCAAGGAGACGTGGAAGCAGTTGCTTCTCAGTCGCCGCGGGAGCTTACCCGTCTTGTCGAACAAATCTCGGGTTCCCTGGAGTTAGCAGCGGACTACGAGAAGGCAAAGGAAGCACAGGAGCGGGCGACTGAGAATGCCACATTCAATTTTACGAAAAGAAGGGGCATCGCTGGCGAAATCAGACAGTACAAGGAGCAAAAAGGAGAAGCAGAGCGTTTCGAGGGGCTTTGCCAAGAAAGAGTTCGTACGCATGGGAAATCCCCGTGAATGTTACTTACATGTGCAATAGGACGATCTCATCCTACGGCGGATCTTATTCAAGTTATTTCATATCGAAGAAGCTCTCGAGGCGAATGCCATAGATATCCAGAAGAAATCGAAAGCCCTTGCAGGACTGCGTGCAGAGCAACGGCAACACGATAAAGCGCTTGAAGATGCTCGTGCCGAGCAAGCAAAGGCTCGCACCACTGTCGTCAAGGAAGAAAAGAAAGTCAAGAAAGCGGAAAAAATTGTCGAATCTAAGGTCGACAGAACCTTGAATCTCTTGTTATTTATTTTTTATCATCTTTTTAGGAGCCTGACCTGGTCGCAGCTGACGAGAAGATCAAACATTCCACCCGAAAATTGCAGAATGCCCAGACTACTTGCGAACAGGTCGAAAAGGATGAAGAGCGCCAAGAAGCTAAACTGAATGCCCTTCATCGTGACCTTCAGACCACACAAAGAGCAGCGGATGATGCCACAAGTTCGTCACACTATTTCTAAAATCTGAGGCTTTATTTTTATCCTACCATCAGAAGCGTACCATGACGCATCCCAAGACAATGTAGCTTTGAGCGAAGAGAGCCTTGCCGAGTACCGAGCTCTGTGAGTCTTTTTCCGCGAAGGTGTACGTTTCTGACATTTCAATCGAACTAGAAAAGCTCAAGCGAGTATATTGGCGGTATCCGAACGCCAATCACTTGAGACGTTAGAAAGAGAAGAAAAAACGGCTTCCCGTACGCTAACTCAATTAAGAGGCCAAATGGAAGAGATGGAAACCAAGAAGAGCAAGCTTAGTGAAGATGCGATTTCCCAGGGGGAAAAAAAGATAGAGGTAATTTAGCAGACACGGTGATTGAGCGCTTTGTTTGATGGATGTTGATAGCTTGAGAAAAAGTTAGCAACTTTGCAAGCTGACTTAGCTCGAGTCAAGCAAGAATACGACAATTATCAAAGTGAACGAACCCGCATAACGTATGTATCGGCAGCACCCTGTTTTTCGTCAGCATTAACATGGTATTGACAGTCGCCTTGAAGCAGAAGCAAATGAGAAGCTCACTGATGTCTATCAGCGTCTCCTTCAGGCAGGGGTTGACAAGACCGAAACAGAGCGGGAGGCAAAGCTGAAGGAAACTCTTGCAAGTTTGCAACGCGTCTTTCCAGGTAGGACCTGATATTCGTGCACAATCATTCAGGTCAACTGATGTTCTTGAAATCACAGGTGTTAGAGGTCGAGTAGTAGATTTGTGCAAACCCACTCAACGAAAATATGAGACGGCCGTTTCCGTGATTCTGGGTAGGAACATCGACGCCGTCGTGGTAGACGAAGAGAAAACAGCGATCGAGTGCATTGAGGTTAGCACCCCTTGTCCGAGCAATTCTGTTTGAACTAATTTTATTTCGAAGTACTTGCGGACACAACGAGCAGGCCAAGCAACGTTTCTGCCTCTCGATACAATCTCTGTGAAACCTGTCAATGACAAATTTCGTTCATTTGCCAAAGGTGCTCGACTGGCCGTCGACGTTATCCAGTATGAACCAGCCGTTGAACGGGCAATGCATCATGTATGCGGGAACGGTCTGGTATGCGATTCCATGGAAGTGGCTAAGTATGTATGTTGGGAGAAAGGTCAAGAGGTTAAAGGTAAGACAGTCAATGATCACTACTGAGTGCACCTGATTCTTGATCTAGCTGTTACGCTCGAGGGAACCGTTATCCATAAAAGTGGGTTAATGACGGGCGGACGGAGTACCCATGGGTCCGGAAAGAAATGGGAGGAGAAAGATCTCCAAGGTCCGTCCATGTTCGTTCAATCGATTAGTATTCTATTGTAAAGCAAGTTTAGGCCTTGTTCGTCTCAGAGACAACCTCCTGGCCCAATTGCAGGAGTTAAACCGATCCAAGTCGCGAGGTAAAGCAGACGAAAGCATCATGACTGAGATAACGAGGCTCGAGAGTGCTATCACTGTCACCAAGGATGATTTGGTCCGTAAGCTTCTGAACCGTGTTGTAACTTTACTGGACTGTAGCTTGCATTGTCGCAGAGTGCCTTCAAGCTTCGCCACAATGGTACAAAAGACGAGCTCAAGCACGTGGAGCGTGAGCTGAAGAAACTTGTGCCCGATTTCAAAAAGGTTAGTAATCCACTTAGTAAATCCCCTCATTTGATCCTACAAGCTCTTCCTTACAGGCTCATGCTTCGCATGTAACTTTGATGTCTCGTATCTCGACTCTCCAGTCGGTCATTGGCGAAGCTGAGCAATCCATCTTTTCCTCTTTTTGCACCAAGATTGGCGTTAGTCACATCCGGGAATACGAAGAACGTCAGCTTAGAGTGGCAGAAAAGGAGAGTCAAGCACGAAATAGGTTTGATCAACAGATTGCACGCTTGACACACCAGTGCGATTTTGCCTTTGCGTGAACTTGACATTAAATTTAATGTGCCTGCGTTTCCCGTAGAATTCAATTTGAGGAAGAACAAGTACAGTCCATTCGAAAGAGGTTGGCGTCACTCAGGAAGACTCAAGCAGACGAACAAGCAAAAATTGTGGGTCTGGAGGAGCAGAAACGCCAGATTCAAGAAGAGATTTCCTCAGAGCAAGAAACGATCGAAAACCTGAGGAGAGGGCTCCAGACACTTAACGAAGCATTGGAGGAAAAGAACAAGGCAGTGGAACAGGTGAAGAAGACGCACGCTCGTGCTGCAAAAGTGCTTGATCAGGCTCTGAAGGAGATTGGTTCAATGGTTCGTATTCTTCTTTGCAAAACATCCAGAGTCGATTCATTTTCAGAATGTTTTCAGAACGATGAAATCGAAAAGCTGGCACTTGAACGCTCTTCGACGTATCGGAAATGCCGCCTCGAGGATATCAAGTTACCACTGACGGTGGGTAACTTGAAGAACGTGCCCATGGAGGAGGTGAGAGCCTCGACTATCGTGTCTCAGGGTGCTCAAGCTTTTACAGAACCTGCGTGACGAAGTGGCCATGGATGTCGATGAAGATGAGGAGGGCACTCAACGACCTAAGCAAGTTCAGGACTATGGTATAGAAGTCGATTTTTCTGCACTCGATGATGAAGAGCGTGCTGTAGGTTAATGGTGAGCATGCGTATTGCAAAAGGCTGAAATCACCAATCGCAGAGTAATAATATGGAAACGCTCGCGGAGTTCGATGCATCGATCTCCAAACTAAACTCGGATATCGAACGCATGGCACCAAATCTGAAGGCGATCGAAAGACTGGACGATGTTGAAGCCCGACTTGTCGAGACTGAGCGGGAAGCAGAAAAGGCCCGCAAGGATTCAAAGACGGCGCGAGATCAATTCAATGATATTAAGCGTGAAAGGTAGATAATGATTTTATCATCTACCAGTATGTTGACCTTGGCAACAGATGCGAGCTATTCAATAAGGCATACAACCATATCTCTGACCGGATTGACGACGTGTACAAGGACCTTACAAAGGGCAAAAGTGCACCTATGGGAGGTGTTGCATACTTGAGCTTAGAAGACAGTGAGGTGATTATAACAAAGCCTGGGCCATCGTTTGTTCGCGATATTGATGCGCGGTTTATACAGGAACCTTACACTGCCGGAATAAAATATCATGCTATGCCGCCGATGAAACGATTCCGAGACATGGAGCAGTTATCAGGCGGGGAGAAGACGGTTGCTGCTCTGGCATTACTATTTGCGATTCACAGGCGAGTGCTATTAGAGATGGAGTTTTTGCCTCCTTTATTGACGTCATGGCTAGCTACCAACCTGCGCCATTCTTCGTGCTGGACGAAGTGGACGCAGCCCTAGACAATACCAACGTCGCTAAGATAGCTAACTACATTCGTTCCCAGGCATCGGATGTCTTCCAGTTCATTGTCATCAGCCTCAAAGGATCATTGTACGAGCGCGGCCATTCGTTGGTGGGGATATACCGAGACCAGGATGTTAACAGTTCTCGAACTCTCACACTTGACGTAAGTGTGGACAGACATTTTTCTCTCTTGCTTTCTGGGGGCTGATGGACTTTTAAGTTGACCCAATACGAGGAATGAATAGCCAGCGTGAGGTGGAATGTTGTTGTTATTCTTATGTATTTGTTCAAATACCCTGAAGAACAAACACGTCGGCTTATGTAAAAACGATAAATACGAGTCTCAATTCAACCCATTAAACATGAGCACTTCCTACCTTCGCTCAGTCGTTCTCGTGGTCGGCCAGTCCTCCATTTACTCGCTTTTACCGACCACCCTTGTTGCGCAAGCAGAATCACTTATCCAAAGCAACAGGCTAGCAGAAGCGGCAGGGTTATTGGAACGAGCTGGGACCGATCTTTCGGGTGACCCAGTGAGCAGTGCGGTACAAGTCTCATCGTGCGGAAGGGCTTATGCGGTGACAGACACTATGCTACTTGCATCAGTGCGTTGGCTTTGCTTACATGGGTCAGACCAGGTTCCGAGAAGCTGCGGCGCACTTTATCAAAGGAACCGTCGACCCTCGTGTTCTCATCTCCTACTTTGATGAACTACGTCCCGCTTTATTCAATGAATCACCTAGTCACAACAGGGAGGGCAGCTCAATGTTGAGTGACGTCAAGACCTGTTCCATTGAAGTCGAGATCTGGGATGGTATCAGGGATTATATGCCTGACGAAAAAAATATCGATGACCTCAGTGAGTTGTTTCGTTTTTTTTTGCTCCTCTTTACCCTCCCCCGTTGCCCTACACCTTCGCGTGTCAACCTCCCAGCTTCCAAGCGCCAATCGACTCGCCGGCAACTCAATTCAACTCACCCTCTTTCCTCTCTTTTCATATCCCACGATTCTTGTCCCGGCCCTCATATGCAACAAATAAAATAACATGATGCATGGGCACTGACATTCAGTCGCCACCAACTTAGTCAGGAACTATTCTCCCTACTTGCGGCCCGATGCAATACCTGACTCAGCAGAGAATACGTTTGCGGATGCAGAGCCATCAACCTCCGACTCCGTCATGGCAAGTGGGACGCGCACACATCCAGCAACGGTTGCGATGCATGAAGTGTTAAGAGGGGAAGCCACGAAAATGATGACGAGTATTTTGTCTGCAGTCCTGGGCAGTACTGAAACATGGACAAGGGATGTTATGGAGGTGCGTGTTTTAGACTGCTCATCCATCTGAAATGAGAGATTTTTATTCTCCTTGCTGCGATAACCTCTATTTTCTTGCTATGCTTATTATCTATCCGTGCTGAGGTATTACCTAGGTAACGTCGACTGCTCTCGGCCTTATCTATGCGAATGCACGAGATATGCGTTCGTTGCTGGCACTATTCGCACCTTCTTCCTTCCCTTCGTCTGTTCCCTCCTCACATGCGGTCTCTCGATCTAGCTCGAGACCATCATCGCGCCCCGGTTCCTCGTCACATACATATACCTCCAACGGTCACCAAAGTTCCATTCCATCATCACCATTATACATGCGACACACTTCACATCCTTCGAAAACTCTGCTTCCGGATTCTGCACCTTTATTTCGCCCAGAAGTTTTAGCACCAGTGCTTACCAAGCTGAATCTTTGGGGTACCTTGTTGGAGATGTGGAAAGTTTGTGGAAACGTTGAAAAGACTATTGATATTTTAGCTGGGCGAGTGGTATCTTGCATGAGTCTCGTCGTTTCGACTGACACGACTTCCAAAAAGCCTTTCAGAAGGAATATATACAGATTCTCTGGTCATCGATCCACTTGAGCAGATTTTTACAATACTTTTTCCCTCTCAGACTGAATCATCGACCTCGACAACTGGAGTCGGTTTGAGTATAAGTGAGCATGAGCGATCTAGCTTGATAAAGAAGTGGGCAACATGGCTTACTGGGAGGGACGTTGAAAGGGGATTGAAGGTGCTGCTTCAGTTTGCCATTCGCCCAGTTACGTTTCCTTGTTTCCTTGCACTGACATTTGTTAAATAGTTGTTAACATCATTACAAACGACGCGGCATGGAAGACCCACTGTCTCCGTGGGTCGAGGAAGGGCCAAAACAATAGATCGAGAGGACGGCTCGAAAGCAGACGAATTAGTAATTCTTTCGGAACTCCGTAAGACCAGTCCTCCTGCCGCGAAGCGGTATCTAGAATGGCTAGTGGTTTGTCGGGGGCTCGGAAGAGGCGGAAAGGAAACGACTGAAGAAGCAGGATTATATGAGGAGCTTGTGTGGAACTACGTAGAAGAAGTCTTGGAGTATGCTCGGAATGATAGTATTGGGAGGCTTTGGAAAGCGAAAGGTACGTAGTGGTTTTGAAACTATGCTGCAACCGTGCGCTAACACTCGTCAATCATAGCGGCGTCATATGCCTCTTCCCCAGCTACCTCGGTTTCAGCATGTTTGCCGCCGCCTGCGGCAAAGTCGGATTCTATGCCTTCACCCATCCATGTAAATTTTCAAGGACCACTGCGCTCGTCATTTTTGTCTTATTTCGCCTCGACGACGCCGGACTCCCCATCAAAGCGTGCACGCATAAAGGGTGTGTTACTTCTTCAGTCCTTGAAGGAGGGCAAAAGGCTTGTCAAGGATATACAAGACAAACTTACGGATGGAGGATGGGAGAGAATGCTTGGCCTTGAGATGGCTATCCTACATTCCAAGGTAAGTCCTCCAAGATCACTTCGTCCTCTCGACATTTACCTGTGTATGTGATCTGATTAGACACCTTGTGTGCGTGTTATTCTCAATACACTGTACACCATAGGAGACACTGCAACGGCCGAGGCGTATGCTTCGAGTGGTGGATTAATCGGTGTTGTGAGCGCCAAGACGGGTGCTAGCGCTGCAGAAGGGTGTGGGTTGTCTGATTGGAGCCGATGGTTCACGAGAGTTGCGGCAGGGCCGAAAGAAGAAGACAAAGGTAAAACCGATGGCGACATGTTGCAAATGTTGTTGGAGGTCTACATGGAATATGGGTAAGACTGTCTGCGAGGGAACAATAGAATTGATTGATTGCGATGCTTTCAGAGATGTACAGCAGACGGCAAAGCTTCTGAGCTCGCAGGCGAAAAGACTGGATGCTCTCGCTGTAAGTGCTTCATTTCTGTGACGATGGGAATATGTCCAATGTATTTACTGGCGCAGATATTACCCCTCGTCCCATCCACCTGGCCACTGCAATCTCTCTCGACTTACCTCACTCGTTCCCTCCGACGCACACAGCATATTGCACACGAAGGTCAGATCGTCAGGGCCATCTGTGCAGGACAGAACCTTGCGGTGCTCGAGAGTACATTCGATATTCTGCGCGAGGAAGGTGCTATCTTGGAGGAGGCCGTGAGTGATGACGAGGAGAGTGAGAAGGGGGAGAACGGGGCAGAGGGGAGGACGCTTGATGAAAAGGCTATGTTGCATGATGACGGACAGGTGTATGCTCATGTTGGGGGTGCTGAAACTGCATGATGGCTAGTAAACATTGCATTAGTCGTGAAGTTACATTTTCAAATGTAAGACTGCTGACGTAATCACATCCAGCGGTCACTGACAACAGCCAGCCAAGGTCGATGGTGGACTCAGGAGCACTTATGGACCTGACCAGTGACGACGAGCAGACTTGGGCTTTACTCAGAGAACGTAGCCTCAAGCCAGGAGGCTTCGGAGAGGACAGATCTAGATTATGGTATGAGTTCTGTGCCTTCCACCTGTTTGCTTGCGCACGGAATGATTGCAGGCCTGCTCTCCTTGGCGCGCAACCGCTCTCCGATCCGCCGCCATACTCAGAGGTCGAGTGCACCAGTGGATATGAAGGTCAGGTTGAAGAAGTATTAGTGCCGGACCCTCATGCAGATGAACGGCAAATCAAGCTGGACACTGACCGTAGCTTTGTGTTATACCCTGGAGGTATGGAATACGTGTTCTCATTCACACATACAGTGAATCATATCTTCCGTATCAGACTCTGGCACTACGCACGCTCGGGATGCACTGCAGAATGACCTGCATGGACTCCTCGTCTCCCTCTTCCGAAAACGCCGTTCACTCCACTACTTCCAGGGCTTCCATGATATCATGACGGTCATATTTCTTACTTTGCCAAGACCTCTTCACCTTGCATGTGCGGAGAAAATGGCACTTCATCGTGTAAGAGATGCCATGGGAGTTGGACTTGAGCCAGTGCTCGGGTTACTGAGGTAAGTCCCCAGAGCCATCTGTCGCAGCACTTTAATGTACTATTGTATTATCCCAGAGTGCTCAGAAATTTGCTGAGGCTTGCCGACCCTCCATATGCAAAACTACTCGAAAGGTGAACACTTTTGACATCATGCTCGCTTTGGCTGATTTATGTATGTGGCCCCATATAGCACTTCTCCACTTCCATATCATGCACTGTCTCATCTTCTGACGCTTTTCTCTCACGACGTCCCATCTCTTCCTCTTATCCAACATGTGTGGGACTTTCTTTTGTCACGAGAGCCCATTGCCGTGGTTTGGCTTGCTGCTGCCGTAAGTATGGCTACGATCTGGCCGTTTTTGTTTTGTCTGCATTCACCGTTGACTGTCTTATGGGGCCGGTCTGATTTCCGTTCATAGCTTATACTTCACCGCAAACCTTCTATCTACTTATTCGCTGAGCAAGACGAGGAAGGGATGATCCACTCTCTGTTGGGAAGGATGCCAGAGTTGACCGATACAGAACATGATTACTATGACATGGACATGGACGACAGCTATGCTGTCCGAGGTATTACAACTGAGGCAGGTTGTGCCGCAGAATACGCGGGGTTCGCTGGCACGTCCATTGCCGACTCTGTTGATGGGACCGCCGGGTCTCCCAATGTCTGCGAGCAGGCATTTTCTGATAGATCCATGGGGGACGAGGATGAGCTTCACCAAGACTCTCTTGCCTTAGATGCGAGCGAAAACCTACTTGAAATCATTAGCTCCAATCCTCATGACTCAACTCTTGAAGATCCTATGTCGATTCCATTACCTGATTCACGGCAGGCCTCGCCTAGTCCTCCGCCGACACCTTCCTCTGCACAGCCAAGTATACCGTTTTCACAAGCAATGAATCACCTTCGTTGTTCACCTTCGAGTTCTTTACGTTCGCGTTCATACTCGTATCCGACGCTTCCTTCCTCGGCACCACCGCGTGCTGCAGTTGATGAACCCACACATGTGCACACTTCCATCAAAAAAAGATCTAGACATCCACCACTTTCCCTCACCCACCTCCTCCGTCAAGCAGACGAACTCTTCATTACATACCCTCCATCCCACTCCTTGCTGCGTCTTACCGAAATCATGGGACCAGACAGTGCTATGCGAACGTGGCGCCCTTCACCAATTACTACCACAAACCCCGCTGCCATAAATGAAATGCAAACCTACAATGCGGCTGACGACTACTTGGAAACTCTGGTTGACTCTACAAACATTGTCATACCCTCGCCACCCCCCTCGCCACCTCCTGGGCCTCGCCTTCACGCGAAGAAAGCAAAAATTACGCCAAGCAAGATACTTCTGGACCCACGAAAGATTGGCCTACGTCTAGGTACACTTACGTCCGCAGAGCGTAGAATGTTATTCATGGGGGCGTTGCTTGTTGTCGGGGCTGCGGTGGCGTTGAAGTCTGGAAAGGTTCCCTCTATGGTGGATGGTATAGTTAAGGCGAGCGGAGGGGATGGAGTCAAGCGCCTATGGAATGGCAAATGGACTTTCATCTCCTCCGTAGTTGCTGCTTGGGGACGAGGTCTACCATAGTTCTTTTTTTTTCTTGGTTCTATATACTAGTTTATCAAACGGCCTCGAAGTGCTTTGTAATCTGTAATAAATAGTTACATTAGCTAGATCAGTCATTGACTAAATGGATGGCCCGGACTATAATGATCCTGCGATTTCTGGCCGAACGCCAAGTTCAGATCAGTGAGATCAGTGGGGATGACTCAAGCCGAAAATCAAAATCATAGCCTTTGCCGTTTGCTGGACGTCCGAGCAGTGCCAGGGTGTGGGTAAAATGGTGCGGCCCACCGGCCCGACTCACCAAAAAGGTTTGCATTGTTAAGTGAACTGCCGCTTCAGCGCTTATTATTTAACTTGGCGTCGACGCTAGCCATTCTACTTTCTATCGTCCTTCTTTGAAACATTTCTAGTCTGGCACTCTTTCTCATCCTCAACGGCACATTCAAGTAACTCGCCAACTGAAGTCGGATCAACGGTCAATCTTGATCATCAGATCTTTCGGAGCTGTCAAGGTTAACGGAACATGCGATCCATCCGCGCCGAGAGGCAACCCATCTTGATCGGATGAGCACCATTGTTCGAGAAATGGCAAAGACACAGCCCAAAAACTTGGCTTCCGAATGATCCCGGAAGTCTAATACAGACGCCTTGTCGCACGGATTAGCGCCACTCAAGTAGGAATCTTCGCAACAATCGTTATGGTGACGTAGCCCTAGTTTTCGTTATCTCGAATTCATTGAGAAGAACACCAGTCAAGACACACATCCATGATTTAGCTTTATTGGACTCTCGTGCCATTGCATAAACTGCCAGCGGATGGCTTTCCCCTTTCCTGGTACGTTGAATCGTCCTCGACGGCGTCTGTGGTTGGCGCCCTCGCTAATCGTTTGGGCTACATTGAATAAATCTTAGGTGACGGGTGCAGCGCTTTTTCATTTTTAGCAGACCCTCAGTGGCAAGTGCTGCTATTTAACGGAGGCACACGAACGAATGGCATTGTCAACCTCGTAAAGGTCTCAAATGTTTCCCTTTCATTCCTCTACAGCTACGTCGCCTTTACTTACGCCCCCATCTTCGTCGCGGCCGAATAAAGTCGCTTCGCAGAGGCAATATCGTGAAAGGGAGGGAATGTATTTCAACACACTTCGAGACACCATTAAGCAGCTTACTGGGGAAAGGCTACACACCCGAGAAGAGGTACTGAAAAAAGGTTGGACATTACCCCTCACATGTTGTACCCCAAGTCTAATATGTTTATGGGGAAGCTATCGACTTGCTCTCGCCGATGTCAGGAACTAGGTTACAGATAGAATCCCAAGTCGAGCCTTTGGCCTCGTCCACCATAGATTCTCAAATCAATCCTGCCTCTTCAGGCACGATATCAAGTTTCCCAGGTGGGTGTATTCGATAATATTCGAACGAAGACCTCATTGTTTGTTTGCTAGATCATTCTTCTCACTGGAATTCCTCTCATTCTCACCATAACTGGTATTCCAATGCTAGCTATGCTGGACCATTTCAGCTTCATGGCCAATTGAACCACTCCAACGGAGACTACAGGATGGACAACATCAATTATGATGAATACGACGAAGAATTTCAATCTCGAGAGTCTTACAATACCTAGAGTGGAAATGGACGTTTATTTTTCAAAATCTTCTTTCGACTGTGTCTCACTCGAGTTATCCGTCTACATTGCAGCATCGACAACATGGAATAAAAGGTACTCGTCAAGCTGACCCCTCGATCAACATATCTTAGTTGACGTACATAACTTCCCTTTTCCTACCTGCAACTTTTCGTCGTGCACCCTCGTTGTATCCTTTTGGGCCTTTGGCGCAGAAGGGATTTATGCGAGGCGGCTCCACCGCCCGTCCGAGTCCACAATTGGCACGCTCTAAATGCTGATCGTCGGGGAGTTGTCACGCGATACCTAACGGTCATCCGATCAAACTAATAGTTTCCACATTGGCTCGTTCTGCACCGCTTTGAAAACATCATGAAACGAGGGCCAGCGCAAAGTTTTGGTATCAAGCTGCCATATTTCGTGAAGGCACTGGTGCGGCGAGAGAGATGCTGGCTACGATACGTTAATCGTGATGTGATGGACAACTATATTGACTATTCTCATTACAATCAGAAGTGAAGTGGGGCGAGACTGCCTACAGAGCAAAGATAACCACTGAACGGGTCCTCGAAATTCGATGGGTCTATTTTTGTGAGAGACTTGTTTAACTGAGCAGCGTTGGATATTATTCAAGATATGTAATGAATCATTTTTTTCCTTCCTCGCCTGCTTCACTTTCTCTATCTCGACCAAGTCGCTACGCAGAAGCAATATCGTGAAAAGGAAGGGATGTATTTTGGTAGAATCCGAGATATCATCCGGGAGCTTAACAGAGAAATGCTACAAACGCGGCATCTTAGAGGTTTTACGAAAGTTCGCATTTCATCTATTTGTCTACTCATACAGTAACCTGAGCAGCAATAGACCTGATTTCGGTGCTTTTGGATGCATCCAACGTGCTTTCTTCAATCCCGGGACAATGGCAACGACATTAGCAAGTAGGCGTTATCCAGTCGTAGTCACAAGTGCTTATAACCTGTGAGGTTATCCTTTGTAACAAGAATACTTTCATTTACGACAAAGATGCTAGTATCCCAATTCCGGGTTAGATCCTAGTCATGATCGAATAGACGGTCTAGAGCACTCCGATACGAACCCTAGTCTGAATAATGGATATTACTAGGAACTTAGTGAAGACTTTCTCGTGTCCTACGATCCTCAGATGTGAGCGGCAGATAAGGCTCTTTCCTTTGTCCCCTTTTCATTTGAATGCATTTTCCTCAAAATATGTAGTACGTACATCAATGGATTTACTACGTAATTTTATGTTTATAGGCTTCACGTATGAGAGTGCGGACTAATTTTTCTGGATTACCGTCGATCAACTGGGTATGAAACTGCATCGGTATTTTGCTTGTCTTCAGTCTCATTTCGACATTACAACAACTTCCAGATCAATGAAGGAATTGACTTCTGATACTTTCTCGATCACTTGTCCGATAATCACAGGATCATGCCATTACTGCAGCAGTCGGCTCCCGGAACCATTCTAAAATGCTACACGTTGATAGTGAGCGACTAAACAGTCAGTGTGATGCGATCCACGTTGATACCGCTCCTTCTGACTGAGTTGCCCTAGTTACTCGTTGCATGTCGCACAGCGACCAAGATATGAGGCGTGACTTTTCCAGCGGAGTATCTGGAATTTCCATTCAATTTGTGCATCATCAATCTTCGGCGTTTAGTACGGACGCGGGCACAAGGCTTATGCCACTGTGTGTGATGTTCGATGTCGATTACGAGCACGTCATGTTCACAGAAACATTGGTCGGTTTTCCATTCACTACATTCACTCATAGTAATGGTAACGTGGTGTTCATTTGTATGGGGGATGACTTGAAAATCATGAATGCTTACGAATTCGAACCGTCCGGGTCGTCCGCTGCTTTGGCAAGGCGTTTAATTTCCATCCCGACATCATGAATGCTTACGAATTCGAACCGTCCGGGTCGTCCGCTGCTTTGGCAAGGCGTTTAATTTCCATCCCGACATCATGATGAGTTGATAGTCGTCTCCAATGATAGTCGCTTGCCTGGGAGACATGTCCTTTTGATTGTTCCATCTTGCATCTCGAGACAAGTTTAACCATGTTCGTGTGCGCGGCAGGGTCGAGCAATCATGACGGCACAGGCACAGGGTGACAGACCATTATGATTATTTTCCATGTGGATGCGGCCTTTTCACTTCGTGGAGAGCTGACTGAGCGTTGGCAAAAAGCATGTGCGGCCTTCTCTAATTTTCAAAGAGACTGTTCAACATGGTGTGTTGCACGTGTACAACTATAGGATACGTACGTATTGCTCGGAACCGAAGCATTGCCTTCCGCAACAAAGATAGTACTGTACTTACATTTTGAAATTTGCACACATCTATGGTTGGAGGCTAACCAGTATCACGTCTCAGATTTCACCCGCCTTCAAACGGAACTGATCAGTCATAAAGAGCTTGCTAAACTGGAATTGATTTGCTACATTACCATGTTATTTGAAGACTTTCCATTGAAAATCCCACGACTGATCGCAACTTTTTGCACCGATGGCGGTCTTCCAGTGTAACCCGAAGCCCACCGATGCTGGATGGCTGTGGCCCCGGAGATTCGCGGAACGTTGGCTGCTGCGAAGGTTCACGGAAAATATCGGATGTCAAAAGGCCAGATTGTAAGTTACTACTGACGTCACTGCTACGCTCTGATCTAACTTGGACCCGGATCATGATTCCTAATGTCCTGGTTCACACCCTCAGGGCTAATTCACATTGTACTGTCTCGTGGCACTCCTTCTTAACGTCATCCAAGGCTCAGGTCATTGAGATCTTTCTTTTTGGCTCCAACGGCCTCCCGAAGTGCCTTAAAAATAAGGGACATTACACCGCCATTATACTATAACAGCCTCCTGGCGGCGGGATGGCCCGGGGAGCGTGCCAGTGTGCTCATCTACTTAAAGCTCACGCCAGGACATCTTTGGTTGCAAAATGTTGCTTCACCCATACCAACTTCCTCCTGAAGTCCCCTCGTTTCTTCCGTCTCGGCAAAACAAGGTTGTTACACAACGGGAGTACCGCAAAAAGGAACACGAATGCTTTAAAACTCTCCAGGGTATTATCAAGCACCTCACGGGGCAAGAACCGAAGACGCGCCATGAGATCCTTGAGAAAGGTTGTATTTCGTTTGTTGTTTTGGAGTCTGCCAGTCACTAAACTACTTTGTGATCGAAGCTATTTCCATGCTCTTAGCAGCTGCGGCAAACAGAAAGTGGAGTGAGGCACAGTGGCAGATTAGTACTCTATCTGAAGCACCCTCTCCGACCTTGCAACTGGCCGAGGACACAGTGGGTGCGTCAATCCAACTATGATGACCTACTATTTTCTCACTAATTTCCGTAGATTACTCTCTTCAATCCCCTGACTACCCCCCAGATTGGTACTCTCATGTTGAATCTGATGCTTTAGCTAGTGATCTTCTCCTTGACCGTCCCTTCATGTCTGGTAGCGCGAACTCTATTTTGGTCACCCACCATGCCGGACGTGGCGGAAATTGGTTTACTTAGTCACTGGTATACTGATCATTCTCTTGAACTGCAATCGGTATGACCTCGATGCGTGTGTATCCATATACCCCCCATCGAGTGCTTGTAGCCCTATTTCCCGCTCCTATGATGGAGCGCACTCCCTAGATCTACAAAACTGTGCTCCACTTCTGTGTCCCACTTCGGATTAGGGCGCCGAAGTCCCGTACACTTATCTACGCTACCTCTCCGTACTTCATTAATTCAAATGCGCGTGTTTCTTTACTGCTGCATCCACCAACTCTACCATGCCAATCACAGCCTCCTCTTCCAGCGTGCGACCAAGAAGCTGGAGTCCGACAGGTACGCCCGGAAACACGTCGGGGTGGTCTGGGAAAGGTTAGAAACAACTTGACAAGTCGAGTGTGTATAACTACATACAGAGTTTATAAAATGCTTCATCCTCATGGTTGTGGAAGTCGTGAGGAGCTACTGGGAGATCGAGTCTGGGATCGACAAGCGTCACAGGGAAAATGGCACAAGCATAGTCCATCGCATTTCCAAGGGTCGTATAGAAGGAATCACTGAATATGGTGGTGTTATTTTCGGAACTAAGTCAATAAGTGACTCACTAATTCAAGCCGTGTGGACAGGCAGTGTAAGCTACTGCAGGTGAAATAATAGCGTCAACAGGTCTTCCAGTATGCGTTCTATTCATAGTTGCATTCCAGTGGTCCAGGTAGGCTTTGCGAAGTGCCCGTTTTTCTGTATGGAGTTGCCATAGCTGAAAGTATAAAACGTAAGTGAACAAGCGCCATCTAACAATGCTGCGAGTATACCTCCCAGGCGGTTCTACATCTCGGGGGTCCAACTAGACTCTTGACGAGCGACACTTCTAGGTCAAAGGGATGGGGGTTTGCCTCAGGACTCATTGAGGTGAGTAGAGGTTCTCCAGACACCTCACAGCTCCTGCGGTAATCCTCCCCTCCATCAGCCACCAGGATGGTTTGCTGTATGCTAGCAATTAGTCAGTGTTCCGAGTGCAATGCATAAACTTACAGCGTTTTTGTAAATATCAATGTGATTGAGTGGCTCCCAGTCAATCACTATGTACTGAGATTTCATAAGTAACAAAACAAGAGGTAGGGTAACATACCCTTGTGCCCCTCTTTTTCCAGTGCTTCTTTGACCATGTTCATTGCCCGAATGAGAGGAGGGTGCGGCTTGACTACTTTGTTGTCCCACAGTATCGCAAAACACATTCCGCTCCCGCCGCCATGCTCGATCAGTTGATACTCTTGCTCATTCCATCCCTTCCGGATCGCGAGTGGATCACGATCCCAGGGACGGGCATCGATTATTGCCTTCGTGAATAATTTCAATGCAGAGATGGAAGTGGCCATCGGTCCAAGCACAGACGAAATGGATTCTTGGCCCATCAAGGTATTGGCGGCACCGTGATACGGAAGACGTTCATACGAGGGCCGGAGAGTGTACAGTCCGCAAAACGCGCTGGGAATACGGAGAGACCTGCCGTTATTCAGTATTAATGCAATCGGGTATTGATCAAACAAATACATTACCCATCTATATCAGTACCCACCCCCAATGGGCTACCCTTCATTGCAAGGAGCGCGCCTTCTCCGCCGGAGGAGCCGCCGGGGGTGAGCTTCCTGTTATAAGGGTTGGTCGTGCGGCCGAAGACATTATTGTGTGTTTCACCCCACTAGAGGTAAGCAATGACTTTTCTCAGGACCTAGTTCGTTGTGACCCACAAGGAAAGGGAGCTAACCATCAATGTCTGTGGCACATTGGTACGAACAAATGGTACCGCTCCGAGTTCGTACAGCATTTCCACTAGAACACAATCGTCTTCTGCAAATCTCCCAATGTTGCAGGCATATCCTAAAGGGAAAAGTCAATAGTATTTGAACCTAGTGTTATAATAGACGTAACGTTACCCATGATTGTCTCTAAACCTTTCATAGTAAACTGGTCTTTCAATGAAATTGGTAAGCCATGCAAAGGGCCCATCGGTTTCCGATGTTCCGCCAGATACCGATCAACTTCGTTGGCTCGATCAAGGGCACGCTTGACGAATATTTCTGTGAGACAGTTTGTCTAAACCAATAGTTTGATACATATTCCGGAAGACTTGCAACGTGGAAACTCACGACTTGATGTGCGATTATGGCGCTTTTGAGATAGGCAGTAGTGACTTCTAAGCTCGTGTATCCCGATGTCTTGTCTGAAAGCAAACGAACTAGTGAAGACACGTCTTTCGTACCGAGGTCGATAATGTCAAGCTCTCGTGATGATAAAAGACCACAGTCCTCTGTGACAGAACGGACGTCCAGACATGTATCTGGTGGCAATTGAATCTTCCACTGTTCTGGAATGGATGCATTCTGTGCTGCCTTTCGATTGTTACACAGAGAACGCCAATCGGAATCTCCAGTGATTATCCTGGCTTCTGGCATCATTTGAACAAGCCGGTCTCTTTGACCGATGACGGTTGAAGGAGGATATAGGAATCGAATTTAGTCCACGACTGCGTGGTTTTTACCGCTGGCCAGCTGGCCCTTGCCAATTTGAGACAACATCATACTCAATTGAAACGGCTGCCTTGCCGAGTCACATCATACTAAATACAAGGCACAAACTACTCCGATGACAGTCAGTAAGTACTTATTATCCTTCGAGAACTGCTATGTACGTGAACGTCTCCGGGCGCCATCCTTGACTGTAAGGTGAGGTACGACGTGCGGCGGGACCCAACTCAAGATAACCTACAAGTTATGCTCATGTGTATCCTGGATAACCACCCAGCTCATAACCTGATTTCTGTGCTGCCGGAGGCCGAGAGATAGAGATTACTAATTCGAATCCCTCCAAGTCTGAATCCGGCGTTAGTTTGTCAGACAAGCCGCCACCACCCTGTTTCCTCGCCTTTCGCGGTTCGCCAGGGGTGATGAAACCAAACACTGGATGGCGGAAGCGAGATGATTCGACAGCCGGACGAGGAGTGAACAGTTGAAGAGTATCTTTTTGATGGTTCGAGAACAAATCGCCGTGCTGCTCCAATGTAGCTCCGCGACTAATTCACGGTGAGTAAAGGACTATAGCTTGGATTTAAGACAAAGATCTTACCTTGTCCGATCGACAGAGAAAGTTTGCTCGGTAACATTTCTGAATGGTGCCGCATACATGTTCTTCACATCTTCGGTTAGCCCAAGAAGTAAGAATACTATGAACGCGATCGTCACTATTGTCCAGCGTCGCAATTCAATACTGGTGATCTGTGCGAGACTTGTGTGCCACTCGTGCGCGGGAACGTAGATTATCACGTCGATAGTCGAGTGGATGGCCTTCCATCCCGGCCAGGGCGTGACTGGGTACGCGATTGCGAGGGAAGCAACAGATATCGAGGTCGGTATCAGCCCGTACAATGTGCTGATCGCACCAATGGTAGTCAGGCGCCGGCTCCACGCCGAGCTTCGACCCGATTCTCCCCATATCCTATGGTTCCGCCGAAAATTCGCTCGGATGGTAAGACCTAGAAACAGAGTGTTAGCGCATTGAACCGAATTTCGCATGCTACACACAGGCGTATCCCGCAGATACCACACCAACCAATAGAGGGAGCATCCAGACAAAAGGGAAAGAAAGATTGGAGGTGCCGACACCCGGAAAGCACCCAACATCCTCGTAAATGATGAATCGGTATTGTTGGACAGTGTACTCTGGGATACGTGATGAGCCAGAGACCTGAAAGCCGAACAGGCTTGGAATATATACCCAGAGCAACACAAGCACAGGGGAAAACAAAACAAAGGACAAAATCCACTAGTATGTTGAAGACTTTCTGGGTGGCATTTTAGTACACCTCAACGTCAGAAGCAACCGTAACATCCATACGTACTTCTCTTTCCTTTGGGTCCAGCGTCACAATCATGTACAGGCGACGGTTAATGGACACACCACATGCGGCGAGAGCAACGTCTACAGCAATAAAGAAATAGCCACCTCGCCGGGTTTAAATGCCATTGTCACAATCGCTAGCACACTGATTCTGACGTACAGAAATCGCACCAGCCTGGCGCCCAGTTCTCGACGTTCCGATTCCAGCGTATTGCATTGGCAAATTGAATTAGGCATGCAAGCTCTGTCCAGACCATGAGCATGGATGTCCCGACATTGCCAGAAGCTATTGACCCGATAGTCAGAGTGCCACGTCACTTCGTATTGGTGAAGCACCAACCTAATGCCCTTGGAAGGGGGATTGCAACCAGCAACGCTCCAAGAGCTGCGAAAACAGCAAAGACAATATTGCTGATACTGTGCATCTCATCGGCGTGTTGACACGGCGAAATAACCTGCCAGAGGGTGAATGTCAGAGGAGAACGTATTCCTTCTCCTACTTCGACAAGCTAGAGTTCATAAGGGGACATGAGTAACGCCGCCTGTGGATCATGTGGAGACGCAACCGAGCATACGCTTTCTCAGTCATATTGGCTGAATTTAGCACTTACATACATTAATTACTTCTCACCATGAAACATGAGTGTCCGAGGCGGGCAAATCATGTGTAGCTGGTTGCAGTCCGGGGATTCGGCAAATTTGCATCACCGACTCGAATTAGCGGCTCCGATCGCGATCGGCGGTTAGTCGCCGCGACGTCCAAATCTCAAGCAGCTACTACACTTAAGTACCCTACGATCGGCGAGGGGTACGCTCACATATCTTGTAAGAAATGAGTCTGCTCAGACGGCCGGACCCGCACTGGCAGGCTCCACATGATGCGTCGTACTTCCCACCATGACCGGCAGATTTTCGCCCACATATCATTTAATCAATGATGAAACATTTCTGATGTATACTATAATAGTGAAGCTCGTTCAGTGCCATCATACCCTGGCCTTCATTTGCGAAACCTCGACGCTTTGAAGTTGGAAGCCGGCCCAATAGGCTCCGTAGTTATCTCATCTCGAGAGAGATGTATCAAGCCTCGGAATCTCCTCAACTGGGGAGTCGGTGTTATTTCCGGTGGTTACGCACTACCTATGCCGGCCTTCTTTAATGCATTAGTCCCGAACACATAACATACTTGCTCATCGATGAGCCATCTACACGTACTTTCCTTTGGCAATGGATGCTTCTACGTGATTCAGCTTAGTTCCAGCAGAAGAACACATATTATCTATTATTACGTGAGAGTACCTAGGGTAACACCTTACTCATGGTTGCGAAAGGTGCTTGTTCCTCTTCTCTTGTGTTCTTTGTCAGCCAGCCACCTGCTCTTCCAGTTTACATCTTGCATCACCATTCTATCTTCTCCTTGGTCCCACCACGACCGGCGAAACCCCATTCGATTTGGTTTGCAATTTTTATCGCTACCCCAAGATCGGAAGCAAACCTAGGATAGTAGTATGCATGCCGTCAGGAAAGGTTGAGCCAATCTAGATCGACTTACGACCATACTGCGGCAGGATTCTTCTGGAAAAATCGACCCACGAGAATAACATCTGCTTGTTTGCTTTCTAATACTTGCTGTGCAACCACGCCGTCCGTGATTGATCCGACACATCCCACCGCAACCTTGTCTCCGACGGCTTGCTTCACCGCATGTGCAAAAGGCGCTTGATAGGCTGGTCCGCCGTTAAAGTTGACAACAGCTTTTGAGTGATTCCCGCCACTGGATATATCCAAGAAATCGACGCCATGCTCCGCAAGTATGTGTGCAAGCCTAACCGTGTCTTCAAGTTGCCAAGAAGGCTGATCTGGCAGTATCTCTTCCAACCATTCCGTTGCAGACACCCTAACACCATGAGTCTCATGATCCGGTCGACCAGTGTGAACACCGCATACCTGAGAAACAGAGGCATATCATCGGGGATAATGTCCCGGATAGTATCGACCACTTGCAGAGTTAAGCGAATGCGGTTTTCAAAGCTACCACCGTACTCGTCCGTACGCTGGTTTGTTTGAGGGCTCAAGAAACTGAATAGCAGGTATCCATGTGCATTGTGAATCTCGATCACGTCAACCCCAGCTTTGAGCGCACGTTTCGCAGCCTCGGCAAATGCGACCACGACCTCGTTAATCTGGGCTTTGGAGAGCTCCTTCGGCACAGGAAAGTCTTCGTTGAATGGCACAATAGAGGGTGCCCACACGTTATCAGGCCATCCCCCGACATTTTCGGTGGCCACCAACCCAGGTTGCACCCAAGGGACAACCGTGGAAGCCTTGCGACCGGCATGCCCCAGCTGAATGCCGACTTTCTGATTCTGGGAATGTGCGAACTCGACAATTTTGCGGAGTGACTCCATTTGGCTGTCTTTCCACAGCCCAACGTCCTCCGGAGTGATCCGACCTTCGGGTGAAACAGCCGTCGCCTCGATGATAGACAACCCAGGTCCCCGAGTGAAGATGCCACCCACTGAGCACGTGTAAAGTCTTTGGTTCGCACAAGACAGTGAGAATGCTCACGGTGAGCTAAATGCCAATCGGTGAAATGACCGTCCTCGGCAGAGTACTGGCAGAGTGGCGAAAGCTATAGTTGAGTCCGTTTGTACCTTTTTCTTCTGGGGCGCTCCAAGCTGGACGAAATTGCTTACGAAGATGCGGTTATGGAACGTGGTCCCTCTAATCTTGATGGGCTGGAACAACTTTGGTATTGGCTTTCCATCCGGTTGCGGATCGTACGCGGTGCCAGCTGCGGGCACTTGGGCAGGAGTAAAGTAAGAAATCCCTGGCGCGGGTTTGTTTGCTATCGAGGGCATGTCCAAGGAGTACAGTGTGAAGTGACTTTTCCTTTGCATCCTTATATCGGATCGGTAAGACGTTCTCTGCTCAGTGAGGAAATAAAGCTAGGCGGCACATTAATAATCAGCAAGTTAAAACGGTAAGTTTCGACCCAGGCTGAAGCGAACATGACTGGCAAAGAACGATTGCTATGATCGTCGATGTCGCCATCGTGACGGCAAATGACAGGCTAGTATATTCTTGGTTGTCTTTCCGAACTCGGAGTCATCATTGAGGTCGGTGTGCGCACCATTGCCGAGCCTGCTTATTGGACGAGGGCCAGTGAGCGAGTCACTTTCTCTAAAATGGACCTGGGTTATGTACAATAATACCGACCTTTGCTGGAGCGCCATAGAACGATGTGTGAACGACCCGGAGTATTCCACATGCGAAGACAGTTTCGCTGAGAAACGCAAACGATTCATCAACAGCGGCTGTCGACCATCTGAAAGGGTTCTATTTCCGATCAAATGCCGTTCGGCAACAAGGACCTTCGGTGGTGTATGGCTTGGCTTTGATGCCTTCATAAGCACCCACCTGTATTGGTAATTCACCGATAAACGGTTCGTTTGACAGGTGAAAAAGCACGCAAAGAGATTCGAAGTCGCCCATATATAGACTCACAGGTAATGCAGATAACGCAAGGATCATGCTCATCCTATGCCACAAGCACATTCATCTTCACAGCCTTTAAATGAGTCTCCATTCGGCAATAGCGCAGACAGTCAAACACTCAAGGAACTGATGTAGAAATACCTTCTTGCTGATAAGGTCGCGGGCGATATGATGGCCTATCCCTATCTCGTCCAGTTCCGCCAATCCTGTGGAAATTAGACCATCAGACAGTGCAGAGAAGAAGAAGAAAAATCCTGGACGACGACCAGTGTTTGAGCGGAGCTGGACCTGGTTGGGGCGGAGAAAGCGAAATCATGTGGCCGAGCCTCGGAGAAGCAGGCGAGGGGTGATAATTATGGCACTATTTATTGAGCTAGTCAACGCGACGAGAATGTTGTCGTCGCCGCTGCCGGCGATGACCAGAGGTGCGGTTAGCGCGCACGGTCCATGCCCAAAAAGCGCTGCTCGTTTTAGTTCGCACGTGCAGTTTTCCTCACTTGCACAGTTACCACTGCACCTCGTCGCCTGGAACGTGGACCTGACCGTCGTTGCCGCTGACATTTCAGGGAATTCCGTTCTTTCTAGCCTGCCGGACCATCCGAAACGAGTCTGCCAGACGCACGCAGGGCGGCAAGTGAGTTCTGAGCGGCGACGGATCGGAAAACAAGCAATTTCGAGCGGAGTGAGTCTACTCGTCCTCCTTGTCCAGTACTACTACGCTCCTTCGTTCCTCGTCGTTGATCGTTTCTTCTGCCCTGCTAACGTTTTGCCCGACATGACTTTTGTCCCGCCTCACCGCGCCTATTTGCTTACGCAAACAGAAGATAATTATTAGTGTGTTGACCACCGGTCACTTTTCTTGTTACCTTCCACAATGGCGAACGATCAGGTCAAGAATGCTGGTCCAGTCGCTCAAGAGCATCCCTATCCGCCTGCTATGCCCCCCTATGCCCAGCCGCTGGGCACCGCTTATCCGCCTGGATATCCTATATACTATGCCCAGCCTCCCGACTCGAATCACGGTGAAAACCCCAGCGGCGCGCCGCCAGCAACGCCGTACATGTTCCCGTTTCCAGCGCCGCCTGGAATGGTGTACCCTTATCCTCCCCCCCCTCCAGGGCAAGGCAGGGTTTTTTTTCCTTCTTTCCCCTCATGCGCATCCCTTACGTCAAAAATAGGATTTCCTCAGTATCCGCAATCTGTGCCTGCCGCTGCTAATGGACAGCGCCCTAAGCGCAAGCAGGTTAAGATGGCGGTCAGTAGCCAGTCCTGATCGTGTACATCGTATTTTTTGACGGTTTTGAAGTGCACCAATTGTGCCAACGCATGCAAGCGCTGTGACGAACGTCGTCCGTGTGAGCGCTGCGTCAAGTACGGTATCCAGGAAACTTGTAGAGATGGCGTTCGCAAGGAGCGTCAGAAAGGCATCAAGCGTGGGCCCTACAAACGCAAGAACAAGGGTAGCGGTGCCAATTCCAACACAGAGTCACCTTTCGTCGGTGTGTACATCTGATCCTTGTCAGCCCAGACGCTTATCTCGCCAATCGTTACCAGCTGAGAATGGCGAGTCCGAATGGCAGGCGACAAATGGAACTCCGCAGTCACCTACTGGAAGTCAGCCGCCGCCGCCGCCGCCGCCTATTCAAGCTATACCTCACTACCCGCCGCCTCCAGAAGGGTTCTATCCATACTTTTATCCGCCGCCGCCAGGTTTCGTACCTCCCGGACACGAAGGGCAGACCCCAGAGGGGGCAGCGAATGGCGGGAACCACCCACCTCCCATGGTTCCATATTATCCGTTAGCGCCTCCGGGCTTCTTCCACCACTACGCCTCTGTGCCTGCGGGCGCATTTCCACCGCCTCCAAACGGGGGCCCGGTAACTACTATTGACCCCGTAGATGCGTCGAAGGAAGCTGGGCAATCTGGACAGACGAATGGTGCGACTGCGTCTGGAAAAAAGAGAACTCGTACGAGCAAGGGCGAGGCCAAAGTCAAGAAGCAGAAGGTGGCAGCAGCCGCGCAAGAGTGTCCGACCTCTGGCGGCACGGCTGGAGGGAGTGAACTCGCGACTGACCCTGAGGGGAACAGCCCCGCCGAACTTGACCACTGATACGGTTTGCTGTGTCAGCAAAACTGCCTCGTTAGTCTCGTTCATTTCGCGCATTGGTGTTTTGTCGTGCCATCTGTGTTTCTCTGACATTGTCTTTCTGGTTCTCTTTCTAATGCTCTATTTGAATTGAAGATATTCTGCCTCTTCCACGATTGGAATCTTCGCCGACTTTTCTTTGACCTCTAACCCTGTCCCGGCTAAGGTCGAGTGTGACGCAATCCATTGGGATCGTTTTATTGGTCAAAAACCTGTGCGGGCCACTAGGGATGCAGAATGCCATTTAATCGCAGGTAGAGCATGCACCTCTTTGTTTAGACCTTTTATGCTTCCCTTTGCTCTTTCTGTGTCTCTTTTTTTTTTTTTTTTTTCTCTTTTCTTGATGATGCTATCTTGAAATCGAGAAGGTTGTATACGTGTAGGCTTGTGACGTGGAATAAGGAATAGGATATGTTTGACATGTTTTTTATGTGATCCTAGTTTCCATGGGGGAGGTTCTTGCCAGACCTTCCTAATTGAGCGAAATGGTTGTTTGTTTCGCAAGCTGTTGCCAAACAAACATCCACCCAAATTTTGGCGCAAACCTCACTTGAACTTACAAAAACTCAAAATGTCTGCCTTGCGTGCTCTGCGTCAGTTTGCTTCAGTGTCTTCTCGCTCTGTTGCGCGTCCTGCACTGCAAAACGGACGTCAGATGCTTCGACTCGTCCCTCGGGCAGCATCTGCAAGGGCATTTTCGACAACACCTGGTCGCTTTTCAGAGGGTTCCTGTGCGTTGCTTCGTGTTTGGTCGCACTGCTCGACAAGTTGACCGATTCTCCCGACAGCGGACATTGTCTTTTCGCAAAAGCTGGCCGAGGAACTCAAGTACGAAAAGGAGAGCGCGCCGACGGAGGTACCTGAATTTTTGAGTGCGTTCAAGGCGCAGGGCGTGTGGACGGTAACGCTTTTTTTTTTGTCGTGTCCTTCTCGCGAATGCTCAATGATGGGGAGTGCAGATTGACGACATCGAAGGCAACGACGAGGTCGCGCTCACACGCAAGTTTGGCAACGAAAAGTGCGTGCATGTGCGCTGTCGGAACCGCACGTGTTGCTAACGGCCGTTGTCGTTTAGCATTCGGGTCATGTTTTCGATCTCGGACCTGCAAAACTCGGAAGAGGAAGAGCCCGAGTTTGACCGGGACACGGAGGAGGAAAAGGAGAACGACTATGCATATCCCACGCGGGTGTCGTTTGCGATCACCAAGGTCTGTCTCTCGTGTACTGTGGAGAGGGGTGCGGTGACGAACGGGGTGGTGGGGACAGGACAATGCCAAGGGTTCGCTCAACATCGACACGATGTGTCAAGACGGCGCATTTCTGGTGGACAACATTTCGTACTACCCTGAAGCGAAGCTCGGCACGGAGCTGACTGCGGAGGCAGACTGGAAGCGCCGTGGACTGTACATTGGTCCGCAGTTTGACACGTTGGACGTTGCCGTTCAGGAGGAGTTTGAAAAGTGGCTGAACGAGCGGGGCGTGGACGAACAACTTGCACGGTTTATTCCCGAGTACTCGGAGTACAAGGAACAAAAGGTGCGTGCGGTCGTCGTCGTCGTCGTCGGGACTGTAGAACTGATGGCGATGTGCAGGAGTATGTGCGGTGGCTGGATAATGTAAAGAGTTTTGTGGATGTCTAATTCATAGTTGGAGAGTAATATTATTGGAATGGCGCAGAACATTCTCGACCTTGCCAACTGGTGCGACTGCGTTCCAGTGCTGTTCCGGCCACGTACAGTACCTGGCCGCAGCGCATATAAGCAACTCGAGTCCAACCAGTCAGCAGCATCAATGTCCTCCCCAATCCCCGTCCCCACTGCCCTCTACGTCCCCGTCCACAGACGCTCCCATGGCTCGCCTTGCTCGTCCCCCTCGGCCTCGCCCGCGTCTTCGTGCCATTCGCGTATGCACTCTAGATTACAGTAATGCATCCGCCAACGATCGCTGACGTCACCTCAGTGCCCGCACCGCCCGTTCGCGGCGTGTATACCCCCGCCGAGCTCCTCTTGCTCTCCTCCTCTCCGCTCTCCAAGCTCTCGGGCGGCGACATGGACGCACGGATACGCGAGACTGTCCCAGAGGTTCTGCAATCGCGCAAACTGCGCAAGTCCATCGCGTGGCATACGCGTAATCACCACCAACATCATACCAGGACGCCTTCGGGCGGTTCACACACGTCCGGATCAGAGGGAGAGAAGGGGTCGTCGTCGTGGAGGAGAGCTTAAAAATAACTTTTAACTTCAAGGCGCTAATAGCTAATCGCAACGTGTAGTGTAATAGACTGTTGTACCCTGTAACACATCCATATACCACGCATTCAGAAAAAAAAAAACGGAACAGTTCTCCTTGCCTCGACGCGGCAACGATCGCTATCAGTGAAACGAGGGCTACCCATGCGCCGCCGGACTTGGTTCAATGAGTTCGTGTTTCAGTCACGCATATGAACGTTTTACCTCGCTCTCGGGCGCAGGCACTTGGCGAGGCGGGAGTCGGACACCGAGCACGGCCTTTAGCCAGGACTCCTTCTTTGCCTGTCGACATTGACCTTCAGAAAGCACGTCCCCGCCGTCAAAATGAATCAGCTTACGGTATAAGGGGGGAACCTTGACCCCAGTATTAGGTCAATCCTGCGCCTCATCAGTCTAGTGTACACACCACACGTTGTTCATGCTTACCACCGAGGGGAGTCGAGACATGATCTCTGGTGAGTGAACAAGTCAAAGCTAAACTTGCGCGTGTGATAACCGGCTGAAACCTTAAATTAGTCCTACCCAGCACAACAGTCAAAGGAGCACCCACATCCGCTCGGCCCAATTCCGCCAAATGGAACACCATCAGCTATCAACCAGCTGCGTTAGATCAAACCAAGTCGTTCGAGAAACCTCTACCGACCTCCGGCCTGGACCAGCACGTCATTGGAGACGATCGACCCGCTCTGCGTGTTGTCAATTACTAACGCAACCAGAGTCAAATTGCACGGCAGGTCGAATCCAACCCAACCACTTGCCTTTGCTCTTGAATGTCGCGTCCTGAGAGAAGACATACAGCGCGAGCGGGTGATCTCTGAAGCAAAAAGTCAGGGGAGCACCGATCCGTGATTCGCTACGACAAACCTCTCGTTGATGAATTCAATCGCTGCGTCGACATTCTCAACGGGCACAATGGGAAGCAGTGGACCAAATATCTCCCTGTCCCATACAATTAGTACTCAGTCACCCTCTCGAACCACCGACCTACTCGCTCATCAACGAGTCATCAGCCTTCACGTCTTTGACGACCGTTGGGGCAATGAACAACTTGGACTCGTCCGTTTGCCCACCAAACACAACCGTTCCAGCCGTCTTGTCGAGAAGCCCCTTGATGCGGTCAAAGTGTCGTTTGTTGATGATATGACTGATATCAGGAGACGCGGCTGCGCCATCAGGGTAAAACTCGTCGTACCTAAAGTGCAGAGTCAACAAAGGAGAGCAGATACACGGTCTTGGAAAACAAACGGACGCCTCTTGGAGAGCCTGAACAAGTTTCTCTTGGGCGTCTTCCTGGACGAGAATATAGTCTGGCGAAATGCAGACCTGCCCGGCGTTAGTGCACTTTCCCCACAAGATTCGTTTTGCTGCCGTTTTGAGGTCACCTTTGGGGTCAATGACGACAGGCGACTTGCCCCCGAGCTGGCGGACGATCAGGATATCACACTTATGTGCACATGCACCTCAACCTACCTCGAGACTGACGGGCGACAGCGTCTGGGCAGCCGCAGCACACACGATTTTCGCTACGCGCCCGTTTCCCGTGTACAATACTGTGACATGCCAGGCTCACCTCTCTAGCGCGTTCACTTAGAAACGGTGACGTACTGTGATCCCAGGGCAGCTCCAACAACTATGTGACACGGATGTGCTATTGGGTCAGCGAAATGGGAGGCTTTGGAAAATGCGAATTACCTTTGTTGTCTCGGCGACAGCTCCCATGACGACGCGCACGACGTCGGAATCCATATATTTCGGTACAAGTTCCGCAAGAAGCTTGCTGGTAGCGGGCGCCAGCTCGGCCGGTTTGAGTACGAAACAGTTTCCTGCTGCAATGGCACCAATCTGGTTGCGAATGCATGAGCCAGAATACTATGTAAAAAGGGATGGCATACCATGGGACCGAGGGCCAACCAAATGGGAAAGTTGAACGGGCTGATGGAGAGCACGACGCCCTTGGGTTCCTTCCGGATGGATGGGTTGAACGCAAACCAGTTAATATTAAACGGCGCCTTCTCCGTGCGCGCCCATGTGGCGACGCGGTCATAGGCAATTTTGCAGTCGCTGATGGTTGCGTCGAGCTCGAGGCTGTGAGACAAGAGTGAGAGCTTTGGCCTGTGCACGGGCCAGGTTCAGAAACGCACAAGGACACTTCGAGAGGGGGACGACCGAGGTCCTGGGCCAGCACCTCTTTGAAGCGTTCGTAGTTATCCTGGAGGAGATACGCCAGCTGAAGAATTTGCGTCTTGCGGGTCTGGATGGACCGGAGTTTGCCCGCTCTAAAGTTCTTGCGCAGCTCGGCATGAATCTAATATATACATCATTATCGCTGAAAGTCTGGTAAACGTTACTAGGACGAACCCGAGGTATTTCGTCGAGAGAGGTGTAGACCAGTTCGGTGGACATGTTGTAGTCACTCAGTGGTTGTATTCTGAAAAGTCCGATCATATACTCTCATGTCATGTCATGTCACGTAGCCCCGACCTTCCTCTGCGCCCACTCCATACATTGCCTCCTCACAGCGCTGAACGCAGGCAGTAAATTCCCCACCTCTTCCCATCTCTCCCGATACATGTCCATCTCGTCCATATCCACCTCCATCTCCGTGCCGAGTGTGCGCATACTCCACGACGACTTTATGGACTCCAGTTCAGGACACACGTCGCTCAGAAACGCAGCGACCGTGATCGGGAAATGAATGGGCGATGTGACAAAATTCGCCGTCTGACATGTGGCGTTCGCCGCCCCATTCCCCGGTCGCGACTCGGGGATTTCGAAGTGTGGTCCGTCAATCTCCGAAAAGTTGACCGCGAGGGCGAACTCGCAGAGCGATTCGCACCCGGATAGCAGCGTGACCAGGCCCCGGTGTGTCACCCGTGGAGGAATGCCCCATCCGGATTTGGCGTTCAACAAGAGTACGGTCAGCTTTGGCCAGTGTTTCGTCAGACTGGCGATCGCGTGGTCGTCCAGTGCCACATCGCATGGGGCATCGAACTCGAACATCTCCATGTTGGGCAGCGCGAGCAGGGACTGGAGTGTGGACAAGGAGACTTGCTGGGGCAAAAGACCGTGTTGGCGTTCAGCGGTCGTCGTCACGGAGATCCGGGTGAGCCGCTCAGGATCACACGCATTTATCAACGTCAGAAAGAACAGACGGAGTGCATCTGGGTTCGGCGTACTTGCCACCACGAACGACACGGAGTGCGGCTTGAAACGCATGGGTTCCAGGAGTGACGTCAGAGTCGAGAGGTTGTTGGCATGTAGCGTCAGGTTCGTCAAGGGCGCGAACGCAGGCGGGGCCATAAGATGTTTTAATTTCTCGAGTTGGAAATCGACCTGGAGCTCCATTGAGAGATCGGTCAGGAAAGGGAGGCAGGAGAGATGAACTATTGCAGCTTCGTCGAGCGCGGGGCATATGAGCGATTCCAGCGAAAAGAGGTACAGCAGTGCTTCCGAAAATATTTTTTCGCCCTTGGCATCGAGGACACTGCCAAACGGCTTGTGCGAGAAGATGTAGAGCTTTTTGAGGGACGGACATATGGTGCCGATGCAAGTCAGAATCGATACCTCGGGGGAGCGCAGCGAACAAAAGGAGAGCGAGAGGGTGACGAGAGACGGAGCGAGCAGCAGACGCAGGAGCGATGCATACTTTCTGATCGGCTTGTCCCACTGGAGCACTCTCAAGTGCGGGATGAGGGGGCCGTACGTTGGGGGGTTGGAGAGCGCAAAGATGACGTCGTCGCCGAGACTCGCGCATTTTGTCAGAATTTCTGGCCCGACGGACTGACAGACGGAGCGCACGCGAGAGGAGTATCTGAAAAAGATCTGCCAGTCCCTCAGCGACATGGGTCGTTGGAAGGCCTGCCCGGGTCTCTGAGACAACACACTCGGGCACAGACGGGCACGCACCAATCTTCTGTCGGCCTCGATCCTCCAGAGATCGCGAGGAAGACACTGGACGAGGTAGACAAAAGATGCGAGTGTCTCCCACAACACGTCGAGCGCGACGCTGTTGAACGCGCGGCAGGTGCGCGCCATCTTGGCGAGTGTCGCGGTGCCTTTGGCATGGTCGTGCACCTGGCGGAAGATGACCCGCTGCACCTCGACGATGTTCAGACAGCGGTGCATGTCGAAACCCGTGTGTTCAGAGTCCGAAACGACGTCGATCCCGGGATAGTCTACATAAAATACTAACTTACTTCATATCCTACGCCATTTCCACATCCTGGCGCTCCACACCCTTGCCCTCGTCCGCCATGAATACATCCAACTCCTTGTCCAGCTCTTCGGCGGTCTTTGCTTTTGGCCGGCTCGGTCGCCCCGATTTTGGCCTTGCCACCGCACCACCCCGCGAAAACCGGGCAACTCTTGCGCGAGTGGGTCCCGTGCTACACAAAGGCTGCGTGAGCTTGATTTACCAAAAATAAAATAAAAACATACGCCGTCACCTCCTCGCCACTTCCGAGGCGCTCTGCCAGCGAGGGCCGCTCAATCCTGTTCAGCAACGAACTTGCGGGCCGCACGCGTCGGGGTGGTGCAGTGTCAAAGGCGATTTCCAACGGTTGCCCTAAAGATTAAAAAAAAAAATTCAGCGCGCGCGCGTAAACATCCACACCAGCGGCAGCGACCTTTTGCGAGCTTTCCCTCGAATTCGTTCTTGGCACGAGTTGCCTCCGCCGGTTTTTCGTATGTGATGATGGCAATACCAGACGAGCGGCCGCTGCGGTCGTACTTAAAAGCAAAAAGGTGATGTTTCATGTTCAGCTTGGTGTTCATCCCCACTGAAGAGCCAGAAGCGAAAGCGGTCGTCGCAACCCCAACTTTGTCCACACCAACGGGGCCACGGCTGCATGCATTCGAATTCGGAACCATCGTACCCTAATCAGTGGCTCGCGAACGAGCGTGCCTATCTGTCCAAAGATGGACTTGGGCGCAAGGTCAGCGGCCAAGCACGGAAACGAGGCAGCGGGGGCCGCTCACCACCAAGTCTTTAGGCGTGATTTCATAATGGAGATTGGATACGACGAGCTTCGTGTTCGGCGCGTTGCTGGCAACGGGTCCGGGCACCACCGCGTTGTTTGCGTTTGCGGAGGACAGGGGTGCGCGGTCGTGGAGCCAGGCGCCATCTGAGCCGCGAGGGCGCTGTGGGGTGACGGTGAGCTCTCGGTGTGCGAGGGCGAAAAAGGGGGGGTTTGGCATACGGCGTAGGGTTTTTTGTGTCTGTCGGCCTTCATCATGGTCGGGGGACAAGTTGCAGCAGGAGCGGACATTGAACTTGTTGGCACTCCGCGCCGTTATGGCATTCGGCGAGATCGTCTGCGGCGCGCCAGGCAGCGGAAAGTCGACGTATTGCTATGGAAAATTTCAGCTCTTCACCGCCATCGGCCGTCCCATCGCCGTCGTCAACCTCGACCCCGCCAATGACAACATCCCCTACCCGTGCGCCATCGACATCGCAGCCCTCATCACCCTCCAAGACGCCATGGACGCACACGGCCTCGGCCCAAATGGCGCGATGCTCTACTGCATGGAATACCTCGAGGCCAACTTTGACTGGCTGCAGGAAAAGCTGAACGATCTGGGGCCAGACCCCTACGTCCTGTTCGACATCCCCGGTCAGGTCGAGTTGGGTACCATTCACGATTCTCTCAAACGCATCATCCAGAGGCTTTCCAAGCTCGGATTCCGGGTGCGTGCTCCTTTCCCCCCCTTCTACCGGGCAAATCCTTCACGATCCGTCAGCTGGCAGCCGTCCATCTGTGTGACGCCCACTACGTCACCGACCCCGCCAAGTACGTCTCCGTCCTCATTCTTTCTCTCCGAACCATGCTCCAGCTCGAGTTGCCCCATATCAACGTGCTCTCAAAAATCGACATTCTCTCGCAGTACGGCGATCTCGGTTCGTGTTTCCTCGACGCGTGCTCGAGGACCCCCTGACCAACGCGTAGACTTTAACCTCGATTTCTACACCGAGGTACAAGATCTATCGTATCTAGAGAGTGCCTTGAATTCTACTTCGCCACGTTTCGCCGCGCTGAACATGGCATTGGTATCTGTGATCGAAGATTACGGCCTGGTCGGATTTGAGACACTTGCTGTCGAGGTGCGCATTGTCTTCGACCTTTTTACCGTTCTCATTCATACACGTAAAGGACAAGAACTCGATGCTGCACCTATCCCGCGTCATCGATCGTGCGACGGGCTACATCTTTGTCCCTCCAAAAGAGGCTCCTGCGCCCGAAGGCACCATCGATTCAAGCTCTGCGCCTGCGTCCGCTCGTCCAAATATTCACCCCTTGTTCACGACTGCCGCGGGGGCGATGGAAGCAAACATCAGGGATGTCCAAGAACGATGGATAGATGCAAAGGTGGAATACGATGCTTTCGAGAGACGTGAGTGGAGGAGGGAAGGCGAGCTATTGAGAGAACAGGCCGCGAGAGAAAAGGGAAAGGAGAACGAGGGAAAGCTGAAGACCGGGGGGATAAGGGAACGAAAATAAGTTCTTCTTCGTACCATTGCGTACTTCGTGGACATTTCATTTCTGATGGTCCGTTAGGTATTCCCATCTGAGATAATCGTTTGTTCTCGCATCATCTTGACATGCCGATGATTCAGTCCCTCCAGTCGTCGAGGGGAACCTGGTATATTTCATGACCTAGCATGAAAAGATACGAAGAATCCACATATGTAACAATCAAACAATAGGCGGGAGGGGAGGTGGTGTATCTTTTTCGAGTAGTGGGAGAAACCGTCCATCAAATGCCAAAGCGTCCATCATCGACTACCAATAACGTGTCCATGAAGCTAGTGTCCAAGTCCAAAGTAATGATGCCGTCCTTTGTTCCACACAAAGGTAATAAAACTGGTGTTTACTCGGTAGTGACAGATTTGGCCCTGAGGACAAGAGTCATCAAATGGCTCATAAAATAGGACTCCATTATACTTACAAATTCCTCGGGAAATCGACATCAAAGCCGTTTTTGATAGCCAAATGGTAACTGAGGAGTTGCAAAGGAATGATGTTCAACAGCCCTTGCAGAACATCGACGGTCTTGGGCACACGGATAGTCTTGACACCTTGTTTGATGCCGTCGTCACCATCGTTACAAACGACGATGGGTTGGGCTTTGCGAGCGGTAATTTGTGCAAAGGCTGATTGAACCTTGGGATACAGTGAATCCTGTGTCATAATGATGATCACCGGCATGTTTTCGTCGATTAGGGCCAGTGGACCGTGCTTTAGTTCACCCGCAAGGATACCTTCCGAGTGCATGTAGCTGATTTCCTTGATTTTCAATGCACCTTCCAAGCATGTGGCATGCCTAAATGCGTCTGAGAACGATCCAACATAGTAATGCCACCAACCACTTACTGGTAGCCTCTTCCCATGAGCAAAAGGCTCCGGGAGTTAGCTAGCACACCGGTCGCCAGTTTTCGAAGGCTATCGTCGAGGGCAAGCACTGTCTTGATTTGTCCTGGGAGAGCTCGGAGGCCATCAATGATGGCATTGCGGCGTGGAGTGAAGGAGATACGGTCCTCCGACAACTGCAGTGCCATGAGCATCAGTGCAATGTACTGGGAGGTATACGCCTGTGGCAATCGTCAGACTCAACCAAACGATACTCCTAGTTGTGACCATACCTTGGTCGATGCAACACCGACCTCGGGACCCGCGTTGATGTGAACACCACAATGGGTTTCGCGAGAGATGGTGGATCCGACAGTATTAACGACACCCACACAGAGGGCACCGCGCTCAAGACAGTACCTCAGAGCAAGAAGAGTATCGGCTGTCTCGCCACTCTGGCTAACAAAGACACAAATGTCATCACGGAAAATTGGCGTCTTGCGGTCCAAGAAGTCAGAGGCAAGTTCGACGCTGACAGGAATCTCAGTCAATTCTTCGAAGATGGCGCGCGTTGCCAAAGCAGAGTGGTAACTTGTACCGCAAGCGCAAAATACGATGCGACGGCCACGGCGAATAATTGGAAGGTAAGAACGAAGGCCGCCGAGTGTGACCGTGTAATCGTCGAAATTGACGCGTCCACGCATGGTGTTCACGACGGACTCTGGTTGTTCGTAAATCTCTTTCTGCATGAAGTGATCAAATTTGCCCTTCATAATCGCAGCAATTTCAATCTCCAGAGTCTCGATGCTACGTGTTGCAGGGGTATCAGGTTGGCCCTCATTGCGACGGAGACGATGGATATGGAGTTGACCATCAGAAATGCGCGCGATATCGTCATCCTCGAGGTAGAGAACACGCTTCGTGTGCTCGACGATAGCCGCGGCATCCGAAGCAATGAAGAACTCGATGGGCTGGGGTGTACCGTCTTCGGAAATAAAGTTCCGAGATTGCCTACGAGAGATCTTGGGACCGAGAGAGGGTGGTGCCAGACGAGAGGTAGGTGAAGTAGGGGGCTGAACTAAGGTGCTGGTGAGCATACGAGTATGAAAGCGTTGACTAGTATGCTTACGAGTGTCGACAGCCTTTGTGTCGGCTTCTGCACCGGCAAATTCGACATCGACGAAATCGACCTTGAGTTTCTTGTCGGTCTTGACACCGATCAACAGTGGGGAACCACGGCGAGCTGTGACAATTTCGTTGGGGAAATGAACAGACTTGAAAACAAAGGCAAAGGAGCCCTCCAGCTCCTTCAAGACGGTCTTGATTAAGGCAACGAATGTAAGGCGCTTGTCGGGCTGCGAATCCCAGACATATTTGGTAAGGATAGCGACGGCCTCGGTATCAGTGTCCGATTCAAACGTGTACCCACGCCTTTGCAGCACCTGCCTGAGGGCAGCGGCGTTGGTAACAATACCGTTGTGGACGACAATAAACTCGTCGTTGGAGCCAGCGCGAATGGGGTGGCAGTTGATCGTCGAGGGCGGCCCATGGGTGGCCCAACGAGTGTGGGCAATGGACACCTGCGATGTGAACACCTTGGAGGTGTTGATGTCCGACTCGGCGATGCGCTTGCGCAAGCCAGCGACCTTGCCGACCTCCTTGAAATACACAACCTGTCCTGGTTTGTCGCCATCAATGCCGATACCGGCCGAGTCATAACCACGGTACTCTTGACGGGCAAGCCCGTTGCAAAGAATCTCGAGCAGTTCCTTGCGGTCCTGCACAGAGAGACAGAATCAGACACCGAGGCGAAATGAGACTGCCATATAAGGCAATAGCGGCGCATAACGATGGGGGTGCTGCGCCGATTGCGTGACACGCATACACGCGCCCAGGCAGATGGCAAGGCCGCGCTCCAAGTACGGTGCGCGTAACAATATGAGCGAGCGTACCTTGTCTTTCAGGAAGTTGCAGTAGGCAAAGATACCACACATTGCGAAGAACTAGAAGGGGAGAAGGGTAAGCGAGGGGGAAAGGAGACCGCGAGTATGTGGGGAGACATACCTTTTGAATGAGAGGGGAATCGTCGACGATAGGGATGAAGATGGGAAGAGAACAAAGGAGTGAGGAGGAGAGTTTAAGTAGTCTATTCTGGGTTGAGGGTGGGCCAAACAGACGCAAACGACTGATCGGTTGCTCGTCGTTGCAGTGGCGAGCAGGGCCATTGTCAGGCCACCCCAGAATTACACTTCTCACCCTCTCACGTTGTCGACCCATGGCGTTCCGAGCCCCTGACATGTCATGCCCGACAAAGTCAACTTGCCCCGATATCACTCCACCGTGCGGGCAACTATTGCCGGTCTAACGCTAACGCGGCGACTTGAAACTTCCGGCGCAAGGCTTCTTCCGAATTCCGCGCCCCCTCACACTGCCATCGATAAGTCGATGCACTCGCACGTAACACGGACATGGATCTGCATCATTTCCGGTACGCGAACACACTCCAGCCGGGATGCACGCTGCACTCACGTATCGCAACCCTTGACGATCGGGACGGTTTGCGGCTCCACCTTATCGAGGCCTTTTCCGCTGCCACAAGCTCGCCGCTCTCGCTTCCCTTGATCCTGCTGTTGCATGGTTTTCCAGAACTCGCATATTCATGGCGCAAGATCCTTGCTCCTCTTGCGATGGCCCGCGAAGGTTATCATGTCGTTGCACCGGATTTGCGAGGGTACGGTCGTACCGTCATGCAGCACCACGAAATTCAGTACGACGACCCAATCGCACCATTCCACCCTCTTAACGTTGCGGAGGACATCTGTTCCCTCGTCAAAGCTCTTGGGCACAATTCCGTTGCAATGCTCGTGGGCCACGATTTCGGATCCATCGTTGCAGGCCACGCCGTTATCGCTCACCCTGAACTCTTTCGATCTGTCGTCTTCATGAGCACCCCTTTCACGGGCGTTCAACGGCCACAACCTCCCCTCCACTTCGACGATCCTCCCAGTGCCAAACGTTTCTCACTTGCACAGGCCATGTCCACGGCGCTTACAGCTCTCAATCCACCCCGGAAACACTATACGGCTTATTTTTGCACACGCAATGCAAACGCAGACATGCTCGGAGAACGCCAAGACGATCTCTACCACTTCCTTGGTGGCTACTATCACATCAAGAGCGGGGCGTGGGAGGGTAATAATAAGACATGTCCACTCCCTTCCGCGTCAAGTCCATTTCCGACGATAGACGCGATCGCTCGTGATCTGTCCACACTCCCAGAGTACTACGTCATGCCGGCGCACGAGGACATGCGACAGGTCATCAAGCGGCATGCCAACCAGCATCCTCTCTTTACGTGGCCCATAGAGGATGTTGAGGCAGGCAGGGTGTATGCGTCCGAGTTTGCCCGTACTGGCTTTCAGGGTGGATTGAATTATTATCGATCCATGCTCTTGCCGCCGCCAACGGAGCGAGTGGGTGACCTTATCGCGCTTGCGGAGAGGAAGGTGTGTATTCCTGCGGCGTTCATTTCGGGTGCACGCGATTGGGGGGTTTATCAGACGCCTGGTGCCATGGAGGAAATGATAGCTTTCTTTGATATGCACAAGGACGACGTCGTACTGATCGATGCCGCGGGACATTGGGTACAACAGGAAATGCCTGATCAAGTAGTTGCGGCCCTTCTCCGGTTTTTGATAAAGACACATGTCACTTGAATATATGCAGGCCTCTCACCTGCATGCGCCGATGTGTACTACAAATTTCATGCTACAAGATTCGTATCGTGTAATGATACCTCATCATTAAAGCGTTGACAATGATACATGAGAGTGGTGGATCAAGGAGAAACGCAAGATTGCTATGCAAAACAACAGAAAAGAAACCGAATGAACTCGATGCCGCACAGAATGTGTGTGTGAGAGAGAGAAAAAAGTTACGCTGGCTTAAGTTAAAATCGTCAAAAAGGACAGGATAAAAACAAAAACAAAAACCAGACCCAATCATGGCCACGGTCCACATGTATGACCTGTGCACCAATTATCCCCATCGTCCGATGCACCATTTAATTGTCATTGAAACGACCCAACCGCGCACGAAGCCCTTTGTTCAGGCGGACCAGCCATGACGACACCTGCAGCGGTGTAATGTGCATCGACAGGCGTGGTAGTATTGACCGCGATTGCCTTGGGAAGGGTCGCAGGTAGGTTTACCATCGAAGAGACGGGGCTCAGGTCTGCTGTCCACGAGTACCGATTGTAGAAACTCCGCCTCTTGCGTACGCCAGCCACATAAGCAGCACGCATCGCTACCGCTGCCTCACTAGCACTGGTGGAGTTGGTGCGAAGGCTGGACGATGAGGATCGCGGAGCCAGGACGAATGATGCCGAACCAACAGATGGCGAAGGCGAGGCAGGAGGGGATAGTTGGTCCCCGAGGAGATTGTCAGGTATTGCTTCGGATGACGAAGACGAGCAAGGTGAGGAAGGCGACGATATATGCCACTCCCCGGCGGGCTGATGGTCGTCTTGATAACTAAGAACAAAGGTAGGAAGTGCAAGAGGAAACGATGAAAGAAAGTCCTCTGGAGATCGCGCGGGCGCAGCGCTCTTGGGAGATGCGGGAGGTTCACCAATCGTGGATTTAAATTCAAGTGACCGAGCCTCCCACATTCCGAGATTCGAGGTACATTGATCGGCGAATCGTTGCATCTCTGACAATGGAATCAGCCCCAACGATTTCGGATGATGCAATACTATTTCTGACCAGGGATGCATTGCGCTGTGATATCGAGGAGCGGCTTTGCAAACGTGCTGATGAAGAAAATCTGCCCTCGGACTTGCGCCAGAGGAGTCTCCGACGGCTGTACCGAGGGCGGCAGCTGCCACAGCTTTTCCAATGATGCTTGGCTATTCCATTCTGCCATTAACGCATTTGCCCAGTAGTGTGATACTCCCGGTGGTCGACTCTGAAACATGAGTAAGTGAAACATTTGCCGGAAAGGTCGCGGGAACGAACGGGATTGCTGATATCCGCACATTTGATGAGCGCTTGACACAACAACAGTTTACGGTGGTCCAGAGGGCACTCTTTGCCGCCTAAAAGACGTCCAAAATTCGTCATGAATTCAAAATGAACGTTCATGTCGGTCGCGAGAACGATCCCAGCAAGGGTTTTTCGGAATACATGTCCTCCGTTTGGTCGATCAAGTAGACTACCGAGGCCGTGGTGGCGCATGACTTGGACGAGAATCGCGAAATGCATGTGCTCCAGAGCTGACTTGCCATCGAACACAGCTGAAAGAGGTGCGTCTGCATTTTTCTGGGGAATGTTAGCGACGGGGATAGTCGGATATTCAACGGACTAACCATGAACATGTTGGTAAAACCCGGATGACCGACATCATGGCCGATAGCAGCGATAAAGAGTGCAAAAACATCCATGTTTTCGAGACTGAATATGAGACGGTCGTTCTTCCTGTCTGGCTGCCATGGAGAGGTATCATGGCAGAGGTTTGAGGCTGGAGGAACGACGCCTGCAGCGCACAAAAAGGCCTGGCATGCCTGCAAAACATCCAGTGCATGTTGGAAATTGTGATACGAATTCTGTCCGCAGTACAGACGTCGGAGGTGCTTCAAGAAGATTGATATGTCATCTGTGTCAGCAACGCATGAGGTGGCGCCTGAAACGTAACAAGGCACACGCGATACTGACTGAGAGAAACCCCCGTGTCAACTTGCATATTTTTGATCTGAAACAAATTCTCGAACAGAATCTGCGCACAGAACAGGACCTCCTCGTCGGGTAGCTTATGAGGTTCAAAGTGCCAGCTATCAAGCTCACGAATTAAACGTGTGCGAGTGTCTGGAGGAATCTCAATAGGAGAACTGGAAGAAGAATCTGAGCTTGGGTGCAGAAACTGAGCGGGAGAAGCATGCGCACGAATCGGTATCATGGTGAATGACGGTCGACTGCGTATGCATGTGCATTTCGTAGAGCAACTCGGCGTAACTGGGTAATGGATGAGGAAGGGGAGGTGATGCAGAAAAAAAAGGACGCACCGGGTCTCTCCCTGCTGTACTTGGTCCCAACTGCCCCAGCCATGACCGAGACCCTGGTTCTCGAGCGCGAGCGCTAAACCTCCCACGTCGACGCTCTTCCGCCTACCGTGTGCACATTCCTCTGCACTGAGCATCAAGATGGATCTGGAGGCTGGAGAAGGGTTGAGGAGGTGGGAGGAAGGAGGAGAGTGGAGATACAGCGAGGGGATGAGGAGGTATGTTTGAGAGGATGATCTCGACGGCTCGCGTGGTTGTGCTTGACACTTCTCGGCTCTCGTGGCAGTCGCGTGGGCATTGCGCGTGGGTGACCTGCCTTTTTAGTAACAATGCCGGCAGCCGGTCCGTGGGGCCCCCTCATCAAATACGGCAAAGGTGACCTTGCCCTAGAGATCCGACTCTAGGCCTGCACCACTCATGGTAAGTCACCTCAGGCTTGACAGAGCTCAACGCTTTTCGGTGTCTATCTGGATTATAGGCTGTGACTCTGGTTTGTTCACCTCCCAAGTTCGATGTCAATTTTCATGTTGTCACTCACCACTACTCTCTTTGTGCGTTGATGAACTACATCAATGCACGCAGGTTGTCTAAATCTGCTCACGGCGACCTTCTATGAATAGCGACGTGCCACAGACACTCTCCAGCGCATAACGTAGCAGTGCCACAAAGTTAATTGATTCAGGTCGAATCATTCGTGAGAGAAACGCCAGAGTTCACCGTGACCGCCCGCAACAGGTGGAACCCCAGGATCAAAGGTACTGCTTTACTCAGCTCGGTGATTGTTTAGAGTTTATTTGCAAACCCGGAGATACGACGCTCCTCCGCTCGATAATACCGGCCTTGCTCCTACATTAGCTCTCATCTGGTTGTAGTGGCAAGAATGCGCAATGTGCATGGATTATTTTCGAGTGGTAACTATATTTCATTTTGATTGTTATTCTGATCGATCGTCGACAGTCCGGTGCCGTGCCGCCGTAGTGCGAACATCCTACTGCTACGCTGAAGACAACCAAATCCATAGCATTGACATGGGAGTATTTCAAGGCGGATAGCGCGTAGGTCGGTAACGTTGATAGCACGAAAAGGCGGTGCTGCACTTCGAGACTAGGCGCCGTCGGCGATATGGAGCCATTTCCTAACGCCATACCAGGAACACCATCACGACAACAAGAAATCGTTGTTGTTGTGGACTACCAGAAGACCAGAAGCACCTCGCTTGTGCATCAGCACTCGACGGACCGCCGAAGTGAACGGCGTAGGCATCTTGATCTGCGCCACAATTTATAGCAAGATGTCCAAGTCGCGTGCTCAAGTCGTATTTGAAAAGTGAACGTTTGAACGTTCACAAGAGGACTGGGTGGTTTAAAGAAAATAACGATAGCGATGACCGGCGTTATGTACATGTAAGCTGTCAAATTCGCCAAGCCCGCCATCGCTGCAACACGCCGTTGGAAAAGAGGGGTGCAAGCAAATACGCGGATCCACGCCGTCCACAGCTCGCCGAGAGTGTCGAACCGCTACCGTACCTTTCTTCTGTCTTCTGTCTTTTGCTCGTGTGATCAGTGGCTCGCAACCCTGTACGGTCCATTGCATCAAATCGGACAGGAGCCATGGACTCTCCGCCGTCATGTGTCCCCTGTATACGCGCGTATTGATGCGGCTTGTGCCGGGCCGCGTCGTGATGGAACTTCGAACACGTTCATGCCATAATGATAACACCGCCGCCGAAATCATAATCTTGGCAATTGACGGAGTGCGGGAAGAATCCCGGACGAATTCATGTTGAGAGCGCACTGGATCATTGTAGGACACTTTGGACCCGTGCCTTGCCTTTTATTTTGCGGCCTCGTTTGGTTTTTCGGCGGCAAATGGCATAAGTTTGTGCAACGTGCGGGGTTATCAGCGAACAGCGATCGTGGATCCCCAATCAAGGTGCTTACGTTATCACAACCAAGTTGAATTTCCCCTAATAAAAAAAACAAGTCCGAAGCGGATTCGAAATGAAATCCGCGCTCGAGTTCACCGGTGATGGAATGATGCACGGGTACTCGGCGGCTAAGGGTTGTGTGGCTGGCGGGGATGGGCAGCCAATGAACCATGGGACGTGGCGTGAACTTGGTATGCAAGACATGACATAATGCGAAAGTAAGGTAGGTATGAATTTGCTCTATACTACATGCGTTCCAACCCAGTTGAACAAGGATGCTGTCCGTGACTAAAAGGATACCCAAGAAGACCAGAACAAGACGTCAAGAGAAGAAGCGGCAGCGAAGTGCGATTGGAAGACGATTTGTGCAACAAGGTATAGAATAATATGAGAGGAAGGGTGAGGTGGTGATACAGTGAATGTGGCTTTGGCGAGAATGCTTCTGACGACTGTCTAGGGTAACAGGGACGATGGGCAATGCTGCAGTTCTAAATCATAAAAGGATGCTGCAAACTCGCCGTGCTTGACCATCGACGGGCCATCGTTGAGATGGGCGGGAGGTTGTCGATAGAAGTAGCGCAGCTACTTGGCACGGGCAGCGTGTACGGAGAAGCAAACTATACAGAGAGATCAATTGAACTGAAAATTTATCGAAGAATCGAGAACGAACTTACGTCCGACGAAGCATTATCTAAAGGGGTTCTACGAGGGGAGACAGAAGACGGTGAGGGCGAATGAAGTAGAGGATGCGGGCTGTAGGGTCGCAGGGATGGTAGTGTGTAAGATGCCGGGGAGTCATTTCCGAGCCAGCTGGCGTGGGTGGCCTCGGGATAAGCCAAGTGAGGATCGTTACATTCTGCCCAATTGTTGGAGTCATTGAAGTCACCGTCAACCCTGGTTGAGGAGGCGGGCTGCGGCTGCACGGGGTCGGTGGCGGCGCGCTCGTAGCCAGGCAAATTGAGCTGGAACTCGAACATTTGTGGCTCCTCGTCGAGTGGACCTGCCTCCTCACCTGACCAGGTAGTGGAGGGTTGGCCGGTGCTTTCGTGCATCGAGAAAGGATTGAGGCGGAAAACCCCCATCATCTTGCGCATGGCCTTGCTGGCCTGCGTGGCACGGAGGGGAACCTCTGTGGGAGGAGCGAGAGAGCTGCTGGCCTGGGCAGCGGGAGTGGAGGCAGAGAATTCCATGACAAAGCAGTCAGCTGCAGCAGAGTCGTCGGGCTCTACTTTTACGGGAGGGATGCTGGTAGAAGAAACGATGGAAGAAGCGCGTGCTGAAGGGGAAGGAGCCACACTGCTTGCAGGCCGTTCGGAGTTTGATGCGGTTTCCGGATCATCGATAGTGTAGAGCCCATCGCCCCAAGTATGAGCATCATACTTTGCATTAGGCGGAAGGGAAGCCAAGCTCGTTTGGGGAGTGCGTGTGCAAGATGCGGCTGACGAGAGAGACGAAGGAATAGAAGGATGAATCGAAGGGACGAGAGGGCGAGAGGATGCTGGGTAGTCGGTGTGATGGAAGAGTGTAAACGCTGAGTGACGGTAACTTGAATTTAGGGCGACGTACGGCGGGGGAGAGGCAGGCGGGGGAGACGAATAAGAGACGGAAGGGGTAGACCAGGCAGAATACGGTGTGTTCCAGGCTGAATGGGAAAAGGCGGCGGAGTCGGGCGAGGCCCTGGAGGAGTAGGACCACGAGGAAGAGGTGGGGATGAGGTGATCGTGGGTCGGATATGAGGACCTCTCGCTGGGTTGAAAACGACGCTCGGCAAACATGGGGAAATGGTCCAAGGACATGAGGACGATCGGACGGGGGGCAGGGACGGGAGGAGGGGGAGGAGGAGGGGCACTTTTGGGGAGAGAAAGGCGTGGAGGGGGAGGATGTTATAAAGATTGAGACGAGGATCTGATTGGGCCATCCGGAGTGTGAGCGTCTCCTCGACGAGGAGGAAAAAGACTCGCTGGATCTGATGAATGCAATCTATTCAGATCTGTCAACAGGCACTCAAAAACATAATAATAATAATAATAATAATAATAATAATCACCCATCCTTTTTTCCCTTTTATGTCATGCTTCTTCAGAGGATTCGCCACTCCCGGATGACCTTCCTTATAAGGAAATGGTTCGGATGGTTTCTCCTCCTGCCTCTACCTCTCTTGCTTGCCCACTGCGGCGGTGGGCAGCTGTCTCGGCCGTACCCCCCGGCGACTGTAGACCCCCGGGGGGTGTGCATGACCCGCTTCGAGCATTTTTGTCCGGTCCGGTCCAACCCGTTGCCGCGTCTCCCAGTGCCCTTCTGTCTTGATTTTTTGCCTGTCGTCTCTCGATTTTTCGTCAGATCTGTACATGGCCTCTCCCAACTCCCCTCCTACACGGTTCGTCGGACATTAAATATCATCTCTGCATCGTGTCTCTCAGATCTCGCCATGCGTCAGATCTTCGGGCGCAGACCAACGTCCAGCTCCTCTGCTTCTTCGAACCCGCCACTCACGACGTCCGACAGACGTGTCTCTAGTGCGGCACAGGGCACCCCAGCCCACTTACTAAGTAGTGCTTACGCCTCTCCTCCCCCTTCGGGGCTCCCTATCGATTGTGATCCGCCGAAGCACCTGCAGGCCACGTTCAGAATGGCGAATGTCGCTCGTTGGCTTTCTTCTGCCCGATTGACTCACCCTCAGCATGCCCCCGTCCTTTGTCGCTCATCCTTGCTTGCCCCCGTGCCTCGCGTCCATGTGCGCGCCAAGATTCGCTTTTCGCGCACCCCCTTTCCGGATCTTCTCGGTTCTGCCATCGTCTCTACATGCCGGTGCCACTCTCCCTTGCAACCACATCAAAGAAGCCTCCTCCACTCGCCATTCAAATCGACCACTCAATCACAGTCGTGAGACGCACCTCTCGTTCCCGTCTGCCAAATTTCGCAATATCAATAAAACAGCGGAGTTTTCTACATCTTGCATCTTGCCACACCCCACCGCCCCAGATCAAGCTCAGGCTGATCATCCCGAGCCCTCCGACTCCGTCCACATCGCAAGATATCCATGTGCACCAAGTCCTGGCCGTGAATCTTCCGCGGACTTGCAGGTAGATCTGCTCGAGATCACCCGAGTCGTCCTGGCAGTCGATGAGAGCCTATGCATCCACAGACGCTCACACGCTTCCATCTCGAAAAGCAACGCAATGCACTAATTCATCCGTGCGCGCGTTCGCAACTTGCCAGCCGTTGACAACAGGTACACCGAATCTCATCCTTTTCCACCCCCTTTTTCCCACCGCTCCATACACATTCAGGTCCGCATCGTCATATGATGGGCGTCAGCCAACCAGCCATCTTTGTCTGTCCCTAGAAATTCGGTCGACGTCGTCCCCGAGGCCATCTCTCCTTTTACAACCCAACCCATTCTTGCGCAGCCTTTTAAGGAAATCAGGATGTCAATGTTGACAAATTCAGAATCTCAACGGATCATGACCTTATCTCCCCGCCCGGTATGACACCGAAATTCCCTCAGATTGACAGCGCTCATCGGTGGCCGGAATTCACGCATCGTACACCAAGCCGGAGTCTAGCATTCTTTGCCGACACCAGCCACGCCGCGGGAGTAATAAGGCTATCTCGGAAGACCTGCTTGAGAACCTCCGATGCCATGGATCAGTTCGGCATCACGACGGTGGGGTATCATGCATCATGCGTTCACCCAACGAGTGGCTGTATCAGTGACGCAGGAACCATGATCATTTTATTATTTCTGGGGGGTTGCAACTCCCCTTTGGCTGTATACGTTGTAGACCCAACAGAATGTACCATTAAACGATATTGTAGTTGTCCTGATCCGCGGACAACCAGAAAAGGTGCATCTCAGATCAATTGACCACTCCTATGCGCACGGTCATTAGGCTAGCGACGATCATATCATGAACCAAAGCTGCTGAGTTTTGTTTTCATGATATTCGAGCGCCACCTCGCGGATATTTATCGTGATTGAAACGCCTGACAACAACGAAAAACCATACCGTCAGGTGGTTCACGCCGCTAACTTACGATCGCTCCACATCGAGGGTAACCAAGAATTTGGAAGCGTTCATGTGACAACGAAATAACAGAGTTTGACGTGAGGACGCTTGTAACGTTATTACCCTTACCAAAATCGACGCGCGGGGATCTCGCGCAAGCACTCAAACTCGCGGACACCTGGCGACGCTGACGCGCTGGGATCTCGATGGCCGTGCAGTCTTGCGAACAATACCCCCACGGCCGATGACGAGAGTGCGTTCCGCTCGGGTTGATCAAAATGCACGCTAAAATACGTACAACACTCTTCGCGGTGCATGCTGATCCTCTTTGTACGCTCGTTGGATGATACAGTAGGGATCGCGAGGTTGAGAAGAAACACCCTTGATTCAATCAATGTTTCAAATCACGTGGGAATAACCTCCGTTGGGGTTTGGAATCCCTCCACATGATGCGCCTTGGCCCGGGGCTCTATTTTGCCGGTCTTTTGCATCGTAATGACCGCCCCAGCACTTAGCCAACGTAACGTATGTTCTGAGATGCCGGCCGCCTGGTCACACTGACAAACGCATGGATGTCGAATATCACAAGAAGAACTTCTGCTAATGCATTACGACGTTCACAGGGCTCTAAATCGGACCATTTCCATGCACGAATTCCAGCAAGTCCACGTTGCGTCAAGGGTGCGCCTGGACCCGTTCATGTGCCTGTCTATGACTGCGCTGCAACCTATCCCTCGTCATTGATTTTTGTTCGGTAATACAGCAAGGAAGTGCATTTGCGCGATCTTCCGCCTGTGATAACGAAAATTACCATGCTTGCCCCAAGAACTTTAGCTTGTAATGAATGATGCTAACCCAGAATCCACCCCGTCTACTATTGCAACGCCACTTTTTTTTCCATCCGGATCAGCCATGATCGATGGAGGAAGAATCATCCTGCGTCTTGCGAACTCCGTCCACACGCAAACGGCGTGTTCAATAAATCATACCATGTTTGACAGTGCCGCAATGTACGTCGACCACGCTCGTGATATGTTGCTGGGTAAACCTTGAGCTTAAGTGGCCTGTTGGACGACAATAATACTCGAAAAGGTGCTCTTTCAGTATGTACTTCCACTTCCATTTAGCGCTCGAGATATGCATGGAAAGGTATCATACGGATCGATCAAAGGTCACTATCATGAGGCAAAATTTTGCTACCCCACCGGCCAATCCACCAGCGACACATACACTTCCGGGTGTTCAGCTGAGTGACGTCGAGTCCGCTGACGACCATCGAACCACCCCACACGTCTCCATTGCTATCGTTGTGCGTCCCTTCCTCCCACACTAAACCAGCATGCGTCCCCATGTTTAGAAACTTATCGCACACGTGCTGCGTGGTGTATTTTCCTGAAGCAACATACACGCGCGCATGGGGCGACTTGACGAGAAGTGAAGTTAGAGAGAATACGAGTAAATCGTGGGACGAATCGAAGTGCAATAGATCCGACATAATCACAATATCGTATCCTGAAAACGTGTCATCGATGCGCCGCGCAAGATGCCTAGAAAAAGAGATATATTTATTTATGGCAGTGGCCCATGATGGTGTGACGAATCGGTGTTGGACCCACAAAAGACGGTTGGGGTTTGATCCCCATTCGTAGCCCACGCAATGTACTTCACAAGGTTTCCGATAATGTAATTTGTTTCTTTCGATGTTCGCCTTAAGATTACCGAGAATTCCGTCGTCTGGATAATCGGTCGCGACGATCAGGGACGGGGGTGGGATCGTGGTTGCGGCAAGTAGCGAGGGCAATGCGCACCCTGCACCAAGTTCCAGAACTCATTCAAATTATAGTCAAAATACGCAAGCCACGACAGCATACTCACTACGGCGACCTGAAACAGGCAGCACTCCAAGTTCGATCAGCTCGGCAAGCACGAGCGCAGGCGAAAAGAGGTGATCCGCCAGCAACGTGTTCGCCTTTGCAAACGGGGTCATCGATGCATTATACTTCTTGCTGAGTAACCATAAACACACCTTTCCTTCCTGACGGCGAACGATGAGTAAATTGTGTTCGATCCCAAAATCACTCGATCGGTAGTATGTTTGTATTCACCTTGGGAGCTACGGAAAGTCTCAGTTGTCCATACTGGACATGAGCGGCGTCCTCTATTTTCTCAGCACCCAGGATTTCGAGCGCATCGGACAAGATATCGATATCTTCAAGTTGCAGCATGCTTGTCCAAATGATAAACTTACTTTAAAACTCCGCGATTATGAGATACGATCTTTCAAGGGTAAAACTTGAAGAAATATGGCCAAGTGACTTGGAACGCAACCCTGATCACAAATTCTTGGGCTCTTGGCGGAAAGGTATTATCTTCTCTCTAGCGCGTAATAGCGCCTACTTAATCCCGTCAATATCTCCAGAACAGAGCGGAATTCCTCTTTTGTCCAAGTTGGGCGAGGCCCATCGGCCTCGAGTAACAAATAAAATCCGGTCCCACCCGCAGGTCCATTTATTCATTGTCCGGCGTTTTCCGCTGAATGGTCTTTCAATCTCCGATGAATTTACCAAAGACCACTGCAGTCGCGCGATCGATCAGAGACCGCCAGCCACAGCCTACTAACGATAAATGGACTTGCGCTGATCCACTTCACTTATTCTCCTACGGCATATCATTTCCCGACCATACGGTATTACTTACGATGGAAAGGTTGGTCCGGGCATGCTGACCGTTCGCTCTCTTCAATTGATCCGAACAATGGCGATGCGGAACGTTGCGATTACAACACTACTTGTGCCGGACAATGTCGATGATGATGAAACCATCGCTTCTGACGTGACGGCCAGTCGATGCGATTGGCGGACTGAGCCTCAAACTGGGGGGAAGATGATTCCAGTCAGTTCTCATCAGAATCGGTCAGTTTCGTTTCATGATCAGCGGGTCGTGCTCTGGCGTGTACAAAGGATCTCTCATCTTTCCAAGAATTGATGCCCGTGATGGCCATTGATGGCTGGCTTGAACCACTACCTCCATGATTGTTCGTATATTTTCCAAATAAGTGTGTGCTCATCACATGCATAATTCGTGCCAGAATGTAATTTCATCTGTGTCACCAGCTCTCCACTAGGACCTGAATGAGCCGCCAGTGCTCGTCCGACAAGCAAGGCAGTGGCGGTGGCCAGCGGCTGAACCAGTTAGCCACAGCCGTTACTCCTGGGGTGTGTGGATGACGACCACCTTGTTCGGGATGACGGCTGGTTCAATTTGGACGGGTCCAGGGGATCTCTGCCCAGGACCCCTCCCACCATTGTCACGACGAGCGCTGTACATCCTTTCTTACTCGCACTCAGGACATGGACTCATGCAATGCTCTGCGTCGTAAGAGCTAGGGGCACCAAGCCCGTCGGCTTGGAGAAGCAACGGAACATCCCTTCCGCGACTCACAAACCACCCGCGGAAATGACTCGTCTGTCGGAGAGACCTCATCGATGTTTGATCTCGAGAGGATTCAAAGACGCTCGCCGCTCTGGCGGCACTGTGTGGTATATGCTGTTCGGTGCGATCGTGCGATGGCGAGATATAAACTTGGACTTCATCTCCGTAAAGCGCGAAATCCGGTGCACCGAGGCGTTCCTGTGTCGGGTTGAACAGGCTATCGTATGTCCCGAATGAACAGAGTCTCGTCTGTGAACGGGGCCGTTCCGCACCACTGGATACAGAAGAGAACGTGGACCGAGCATTAGTCCCTTGTTGTGCCGCAAAGGCTACTTTAAGATAATTGGTCGACACGGTGATGCTGGCATTTGTTCCTACATTTTCGGAAATGAGGATACCCGTTGAACGGTTCTTCTCCGAAAGATGCTTTGCGGGAGTGTTTACGAACTTCCGTTGGACGAAGATCCTATCACTTATCTTCCGCCAGAACAGAACCCCTCGCACGTTCGCGCTGGCTCAAGCGCTGGGGAACTTGTGCACCATTAGTGGTCCTGACTGCAAAGAACCAACCACCCACGACCTTAGCTAGCTGACGCACCTTTTTGCGCTATTTTGTTTCTCGAAGGCGGTGGCGCTCAGAATGCCAGAAGTCTCCAAGGGCTAACAAAGCAACCGAGTTCCGTCGGCAGTGAGTATTCCCTTGGTGATCTGGGCCGAGAGAAATCCGTAGTTGAGGGCATCAATAAAAAAGCTCTGACGCTATGTCGGAGTCAGCCGGCTGCAGCTTACGAGAATGCACCATTCCAGCTTGAAGCTAAACACATTGTTGTGCTAGATGCGATGGATACGGCCGGCGGTGGCGCGTTGGGAGGTGGATCGACCGGAAACGACGAAAAATAAAAGAAATAGGATCATATCGTTCATCGCAAAAAAACGCCGTCAATGATGGAAAATGTGGCGTACATACCTCATACACGTTCCCATCTGTCAATAAATTCACCGCCTTTATCAGAAAGCTTGATTCATTGGAAACGAGCCTCAAGTTTCGATCACAGAGTCCTGCATGTAACCCATTCAGTCTACTGCAGCTGGATTGGCGCTAGTCACCCGTTCCCGGGGGAAGAGTGAATTCAGAGGAGATTCTTTGCAACCAAAGCCTTTGCGAACAGGTTCTTCCAAGAAAGCGGGCATCTAGTAACATCTCGGCAGCAAGCAATAGCAAGTCAAAGGTAACGCTTAATCTCCGTAGAGCTCGAATTCCCAAGGGGTTCGTGTGATAGGAGCGGATTCACTCAGCCAGATCCTTCGTAAACGACAGGTTGCATAGATCTTTATGAACGCGAGATGGGAATACGTCCCAGAAGGTAAAGGGACCTGGTTGGGCGGCCCACCTCTCTCCGCCGCGTAATGGGCGTCAATCATTTCGCCATGCGATTGGACGAGGGACAGGGAAGCGAACTGAGAGACGAATTGTGGAAGATTAAGTGTGATGGTCGACCACGCGGTCAGAACGTTCGATGAGCGCGGCGGAAATGCGAGGGGGAGGTGGAGCACTGGTGGTGACGCGCCGCGATTACGCGCAAGCTGCGGCGATTTCTGGAACGATAATTAGTATCAGCCATCGGCATGCGACGAGTGCGGGGACAAGAAGAATCAGATGTGCACCTGGAATGTGGAACATCGGATGACTCCCGGTCTCCCCACTTTATCGACTATGCCGAGTTCGAACGACCAATCTCTACCTAGGTCACGAACTTGAATATGCAACCAAGTGTGCTTCAGACCGAGCACTCCGCCACTAGAGGACGACGTCGGAGCCGGGCACTGAATGAAGGTCTTGCGTAGCGTCGGAGACTGGATATGAAGTACAGTTTGATTGAGCTGGTGTCCTTGACTGCTGTCCGTGTGCTCGTCGCGGTAGATGGATGGTGGCGTTATCAGCGCGGCCGGTGGAGGTGGGGCGGGAAGTGAAGTAGAGTCATTTAGAAGATATATGAAAGAGTCAGAGGGCAGGTTACCGTCAACCTGCTGCGAGAACAACCCCAGGGGGTCGCTCCCCGTCGAGGAGAACAGCGATACGACGTCAGGTTGGACAGACCTCGCAAACATGGCTGGCATGTCACACCACAGCATTAATCATGGTATGTACGACAGGCAGGCAGGTATAGACAAAGTACAGTAAATGTCAGCGCAAACAGACCCAGAAAACGAGACAGAAAACAGTGTCGAGTCATTCACGACAAGTAAGCCCTCACACTTTTCTTCAACATTTTCAGTAGTTCTCGCTTCTTGTACGGCTCGTCCGGAAGCTTCACATCTCCGTTTGCGAGCGCAAACAAGTATCTGAAATCAGCCTGGGCAACAAGGGGAAGTTTCGATGCAAGTTGTTTCTTCTTGCCATCTATCCGTGCCTTGAACTGTTTTGCAAAGTCCTCCGAAATGACTGCCGCTCGCGAAACAACTTCGGGGGGCACACCTGCCAAGCTAGCAACATGGGTGCCAAACGACGAGGAAGCAACTCCGTCGACAAGTTTATAGAGAAAGATGAGCTAGATGTGATCTTCAGTGTCCAGAACGAGTGTGGAGACTCAAAAATTTACCTTTTGTTGTTCATCATCGAGACTCGTTGACATATACATGTTCCTGATGTTCGGGTGGTATGCAAAGTCATCCGTAAGTGAGCCGTAGTGGGTGGCAAAGAATGCCAAGGGAAGCCTGTGTGAAGCAAGTTCGTGCAGAACAGCCTATCCACCTCAATTCATGAGCAACCGAAACTCTACGATAAAATCCACTCACACCGGCAATCGCCATGCCGTCCTTAAGTTACATCTCATGAATATCGAGTATTTCCCAAATCATAAAGGTGAACTTACATAGGTCGATGTTCCTCTACCCAGTTCTAATGAGAGTTTTCAGCGGGATGTATCGAGTGATCAACGATCGTACCATCCAATATGACCAGCGATCGGGGTGTCGCGTCGCGTAGAATCTTGCAACTGTGTACGCGTCAGCGGATGATTGAGTCCCAGGATCCACAAAAACCTGCCATTCGTCCAGTTCGACTTTGAATGTACTTGCATTCGAGAACATGTTGTCATATGCGCCCATGCGGGTCAGAATTGCATCAATGGGACAAAGCCTATCGATTCTGTGCTCAGATGGCTGTTGATCACTAATCAGCGACTGATACATACCGAGCTGATCGAGCCGGGACGCGCATTCCTAGCTGTGCCATGATCTATGGTGTTGATTGAGCATTGTTTTCATATCATAGGGTGTGTACATACAACACCAGCCGCTGTCATTCTCATTGCCTGGAAAAAACGTGAGTTGATAATCCGCTGGCATTCTTGCAAACTCACAGTAGACTTGCCACTTTAAAAGTGAATAGTGAGTTCAGTGGTATGAGAAAACCGGTACAAAGAGCAAGGACGTACCCCATGTTCGGTCCTATGGAAGGTCTTTAAACACACAGTCATAATTAGTATATTTCAACATACCAGTTAGTAACGCAATCCTTCCAACTCCTCCGCCTAGCTTGATATCGTTCGGGATGAAGTTCGCTTTCAACTCCACAAGTGTCGGGTGCCTCAGTTCCGTGAACTCAATAAATGCTGCGTCCCCTTCCACGAACTCGGGCCTGCATGAAGGCTCGCCGATCGCAACAGACGCCTTGGCTAATGAGAACAAGCAATCAAGCTCAGCCAGAACGCGGACAGCTCGAAGCCACACTCCGCGGTCCGTATCGAATTCCTCAAAGAGCCGCCCTTTGAACTCTTTGATGACAGTGGTACGGTTCTCACGTTCTTCCTTCAATGCACGGATAGTGGACTGCAAGGAGGGTACAACCCAGCGTTTCGCAGCCTAGAAAATGGTTATTTTTAAGGCAAAAGTTACTGACGTAGATGAGCGCAAGTCTCTCACCTTGGTGGCCCCACTCTTTATCCAGTCGTCCGGAATATTTTTCTCGTTGGCTTTCGTTTGGATCAGATAAATTTCCTGGGACTTTGGGTTAATATTTTTTACAAGTATAATAATTAAACCTACTTTGTTACCTGTCCCACTGTGCCACCAGGACAGAGAACATCTTGCAAAAAAAGTCGTGAGGATCGATCCGCGGCGGCATCTGGAGCTTACCCAAGTTTCTTCTCAAACTTCTTTAACTGCCCATCAAGTTCCTTCTCGAGGTTCGTGATTTCTCCCATCACACCATCATACACGTCGTCCTTTCCGTCTACAGGAAGTAACTCGTCCGTTTCTGGATCACGTCAGAATTTGATATCTCAGAAGTCGCGTTGTCTACCTTTGTCAACAGTGAACCGTGACGTTACATTCTTCAGGTGAGGTGTAAGATCCGGCGCGGATCTCAGCAGGCCTAGTATCGTCTTGGATGCGAAAGACTCGGAGTTATCTGCAAGGTTTTCGAGGCCCTCATTCAATCTCTTAAACGCCTGTGTCCTATGTCGCCGCAACAACTTGACGGGAATAGATGATCACGTACAGAAAGCACCTTGGTGAAGTCCTTCACCTTACAATTCTTTGCATGTATGCGAGACACAATGCGTTCAAGATCAGGTAGCCCTTTCACCAGTTTAGAAAATTCCTCCTCGAATGTCCCGTGGTTAATCAGTTCCTGAACAGCGTCAAGCCTACCAAAGGACGGGCATTAAGGATCCTAAACCTAACGAAACATTGTAATCACCGATCATTGATGTCCTTCACATCACGCAAAGGAACACAAAGCCATATTCTAAACAGTCTCTTCCCTAATGGGGGAACGTTACATCGAAGTACGAGAAGTCCAAAAGAAGTGATAGACATACCGAACGGAGTGATACATTTATTCAGTAGTTTATGCAATGACCCCTCGTCCGTGCCTTCGTTATTGTGTAATACCTGAGCATCTCTTTGAGGTGTTGTAATGCAGAGTCAAATTCATCTCTTTACCTCAATGTGGCTAAGCGTCTGGCCGTCCAAAACCAGGTTACGTCCCCTTTTCATTGGATCGTAGATATTAAAATTCTTCATAGTCAACAAATCTTTGTCAATATTGAGTTGGCGGAGATACCAAGTCATCGCTCCGAGTGCCTCTATAGCGGGTCGACTACCAGCCATGTCACGAATGCAGGCAGGCACGTCTTCATTCAGCACGCCGTCCTCGTCCATGGATAGGTCCTCATTTCCGGAGAACATTTTGTTCAGCTCTACGAAGGTTTGCTCATACGTAAAACCTTCGACGTCACGAAGACTCGTCCAGAGGCATGCAGACGGCAAAATAGCTTTCAGGAGGCGCACTGTCGCCACAGACAAGTTGCCCTTGAATCCGTTTTGATCAGCAAACTTCATTAATCAGGGGTGCGCACTACCTTGGTAAATATCACTTCCTTCGGCCTCGACTGCCTGATTGTCGTCTCCAGTTTTGTGAAGCAAACGTCGTCATCGAAAAAACTCAAGTTGAACTGCGAGGTCGCACTGTCCAACACACATATACCAAAAATACTGCATTTCTTGGCATCCACGTCCTCGCGAATGGAGATGCAATGGCCAGCTTGCTCATCTGTCAGGAGTTCCTCATCGACAAGGGTCCCGTTTGTATACACCTTGTTGAGTTCTCTAGTGGTTTCATCAGATTCAAGTTCAAGTTATCTCTGGGTCGTGTCATACCTCCGCACAATTTTATCTTTTCCCTTGTCGTCAGTAGGTTTACCTTTCGATTTAGCTACCCGCATTTCTGCACCAAGGGCTGTCTCCGATTGGTCGACCCGACCAACCTTGTAACCTAGCCGCAGGTTTAGCCACTTCGTCTATCAAGACTGAATACTTTACCTTTGGCAAGAAATTTCCTGCATCAAGACGACTAAGTTCAACCGCTAAAAGCGTTACGAAAGCATGCTTACGCTGCCCAGAAGTTGAAAGACATCTCAGGGACGCCGACCTGAGGAATTTCATAAAGGTTGCTAGCATGTGAGAGGCTCTACATACCATCGACATCTTCACGCGTTGAGTGAGCTTCAGGTCAAATTCCCTGTGACCTGTGCGGGCATCCTCTTCATACAGCTGTGAACATGTCAGCGTGTGTATTTGCCTTCGAGTCATATACATGCCTCCAAGAACTTCCTGGACAGGATGACTACAGTTCAGTGGCTCAGAATGCACATGGGAAATTACTATACCCTTTTTGGAAGAATAAGATCTCAAAGAATGGTTCAGCCATTCGGAAGGATAAAAGAAAAGACAAAGAGTACCGTATCAAAATGATTCTGCTTGATCTGACAACATGCACATTATGCCATGAACAAATAAAAGCATGACGTTATCATACCTCCCAAAACTAAGAAAGGTATGATGAAATCAATCATTATATATGCTAGAAAGAAAGTAACCTACCTGTTTCTCAAATGGCGTAAATTCGGCCCATGCTTTCTTAGGGATATACAGCGTGCGAGGATCGTATCCAGGTTCACCTGGCCGCACACCATCCTTCTGCAGACGGAAACATGTAGGGGGAAAGTGTTTGTGTGTAATGAAGGCTTACATCTCTAACATCCGCTAAAAAACCAAACGGATCCTCCGCAGCTTTCTTCTCGGTCTTCTTTTCCTGAGAACGCTGCTCGGCGGCGGTCAAGAAAAGCGAGCTTGCATTATTAGCACTCGCATTGTCGGCGGTAGTCTTTTTAGGGACAGATCGTTTGGCAGTTGTTTTCCTGGGCCTTGGCGGCTCGTCCTCATCCTCAAAGTGAGAGGAGTGTCCAGATGAATGCCGCGAAGTAGAACTCCGTGACGAAGCACGCGATTGGGAACGGCTGCGTGGTTTCTCGTCGGATTCATCAGGAACGATGAAGTCGTCGTCGTCGTCTGCTAGAGAACTAGAGCGGGATGCTAATGAATCCAGGTAAGCCTGGGCCGGACAGTGGAAGTGGACAGGTGCATACAACGCTTGGTCGGTGATTTTCTGAACCGTGACAGACGCGAACCAAACGAAGCGACGTCACTAGGTTCCTCGTCGGAGGGAATGTCTGCAGTGCGTGGTTTTTTAGTCCGTCCTAGGAGAAAAAACAGGTTTCAGGCACAGTCTATGTAAGGGGGAGGTGACGCAAACCAACCTCGAGAATGGGACGACTTTGTGTGATATTCCGGGGAAGAGGTACGATTCGGCGGGTTCTCCTCGTCATCGGAGTCCGCAATGACGATCTTGCGCTTGTGGCGCACCTGAGAGGAGCCCAGTGAAGCAAATGTGTGGTATGGGAGAGATGGGTGGGCGTACCAGCCTGAGCGCGGTTTCATGCTCGTCCGAGAGCATGTCCACGTCGACGGGGTCGCTCGTTGGGGGGGGGTCCTTGGCGCTGCTCTCGCGGTCCGAAGACACGGCCGCACGCTTCTTCGGAGATGCAGGTGCTGGCTTGGCAGCAGGTTTTGCAAAAAAGTTCATCAAACTCTTTTGCTTCAGCGACGCCATCACGGAGGAGGAGCGCGAGGTCGCGTTGTTGTGGCATATTTGGACTAATTATAGAAATGCGGACAAAGTTCTGATTTACTTTTTCGCTCGTCACACTCTTTCCACCCCACACTCCTTTTATTGATCATGCTTGCTATCCTCCCCCTCCTCCCCCTCTTCGCCTCCCTGATACCCATTGCCTCTGCTACACAGGGCGCCACTTGGTGACTTATATTAAACCATGCTGCCCCATTTGTCGTTGATGCCTCCGTAACTCACAGTAACATCACCAACCACTGTTCGTCAGATTTCCCCTGCTGCAGTAAGCTCTATCAACACATGCCTGTCTATCTTTTCTCACTCTTATCCGCCAGGTGAATATGGCTTCTGTGGGGATGGCTACGTTAGTCTCTCCATTCCACTCGGATGTTCCTCACCGATCCGCGACAGTATTGCCTAGGAGGGTGTAACCCCCTCAGCTCCTACTCTCTCTCGTCCTGCACCCCCAGTCCGGTCTGCCAGAATGCCAACGTAAGGAAATTCGCAGCACAGCAAGTCGTTATTCATCCGTGTCACTAGTATTCACTCTCCGATACCTCCCGCATCCTTTCCAACTCGACCTACTTCAATGGCAATGCTAGCAAATATGGTACGTCGAACTCGACCCTATGAAAAGTATGCAATGACCATATATCATGATCCAGACTGGGTGCTCCAACAGGGCTCTGTTCTAAACACGACCTCCGATGGACAGGCCGCGGTTGCCCTTACCCTTACCGAAAATGGTGGCGGCAGCTTACTATCTTCCACCCGTTACATTCATTATGGCAGGGTCACTGCTCGAAGTAAGCTTGATTCCCTTTCTCTGTTTACTCTAACCCTAGTTTGCTATTTCAGTGAAAACCAGTCGCTGGGCAGGCGTTGTTACAGCATTCATCACCATGAGTAGCATCAAAGATGAGATTGATTGGGAGTTCCCAGGCAACCAAACCACCGAAGGACAAACCAACTTCTTCTGGCAAAGCAACATTCGTAAGGTTGTCAAACACCCCTTCATTTCGCTTCACAAATGTGCTTCGTAGCCTCGGCTACCCATGGGGTCACTGTGACTGGCCTCGCAGATACATACGGCAATTGGCATGATTACACTGTGCGTTCTTGGATGCGAGCGATTTTGTGGTCTCAACATCTATCATTAGATCGATTGGACACCTGACTCCCTTGCCTTCCTGGTCGACGGTAACGTCACGCGGACTGTAATGGCTGCCGATTGTGTTAATAACGTTACTGGTGTTACGGAATTCCCCAACACTCCCAGTCGTATCCAGCTCAGGTAATGCCTTACATACACACATGCATGTAATCCGAGACTGAAGAACTCTCATGTAGCTTATGGGCTGCAGGCATCTCTTCTGAACCCAAGGGCACCGTCGAATGGGGTGGTGGAATGATTGATTGGTCAAACCCCGATTATGTCTCGGCTGGTGCGTCGCGCAACATGTTTCCCCACTGAAACTGACCCCCATTAGGCCACTTCTACGCCCTTTACCAATCCGTCTCCGTGGAATGCAATGACACCGCCGCACCTGGCCCCGGAATCACATCATATGTCTATGGTTCCAATTCATCATTGAACAATCCGTCCATCGCTTTCTCCAATGCCTCAACCATCAACGGTGCAAGTCCGTCCTTTGGTATCTATGGATCGCATGGTGTTCTCGTTGCAGTTATCCTCTCTGTTACGGTCTTTGCTCAGCTTTTCTAACGTACTGACGTCCCGGATGAGTCTTTGTCATACTAACAATAAAAGCAAATATTTTCTTGTATCTTTGAACTTTTAATTGTTGATGCCGGGCCGTACCAGATACCGATACCCACCGTATTATAAAGTAAATCACTAATTGCTTGGGTATGGTAGAAATTCACTGATTGCTTGGACCGTATGTTGGTGCGAAGTCCCAATTACGACTCTCAAGATCCCAACATACATACAATGCGTATTAGGACTATGCAAATATACATACAATTAAGCGTGCAGTCGTTTATACAGTGTCGAGTTATACAAAAGAATATACATAATCCCATATTATCACACCAAGAGGTAATGTAGCGTGCGGAATGTCCAAGTTGTTGTGCGATGAGCGAGGTGGGAGCGAGCGAAAAACCTGTCACTGCAAGCATGGGAGCATGAGACGTGTAGAGTTCTGATGGTACCGTAGCATAGCCCTAAGCAAACGAGGAATAGGCGTTGGCACGGCCGAGAGGCGAGTGAAAAGTGCGCGAAGGTCTAAGTGGACGGCCATCATAGCTCCAGCTACTGACATCACCGTGACGTTGGACAATGCTTCGCGATGAAGTGAGTTGCTTACCTCGAGCTTGTTGCAGAGCTAGACCTGGAGATGGCATCCATGGCATATGGTCTCGCGTGGGCTGGAAAGGGCTGTGGGGCAAGGGGGGCATTGTTGAGTAGGTTGCTCGGGACTACCAGATTGAAGTGGGGGTTGAGCGTTTGGCCACTGCTCGTGGGGAAGTATGAGCCGATCTTGAAGGGTATAGCGAATGGGTTAAGACCAATGTCGGAAGATTTTTCATGAACCAAGGGTGGCCCGGAGAGGAATTGAGAAGGGCGTGTTGTTGAACCTCCATCGCAAATATAGTGTACTTCAATAGGGTGTCCTACGTACGACTGGAATTGCAGCGCCTCTTTTGCCTCTTGAGCACTTGAAACATTCACGTATTCAACCATAGCCGCGATGGTCGAATCTACGGCGCCATCAGGCGTAGATCCAAGAATCTTGATGTCTTTGATGTGTCCAAACGGATAGAAAAGAGGATGTAAGTCTGATATCTGCGTGAACAAAAGCGTAGATAAGTTGGACACCAGCAACCTCGAGGTCGGTATATGGGTAAGCTCCAAGTGGTTGGTCTGCCCGTCCGACCCGCCCGTGACATGACAAGTCCCGTTGGACTCAGAAATAGAACCCGGCGCAGAAATAGAGAGCATCATCGTGCGGTCTGCTCCATCCAAGAACCCTACGAAGAATCAGCTAGGCAACGACAAAATATGCTGGGCCATAAGACCTTGGGAGCGTTGGACTACTGCCCATGAGACATCAAGCGTATGTCCCCTGCGCAGAAAGATGAGGAGAGGTTAAATGGTAGACAAGATGAACTGGCACTTTATCTGGGTGCGCGATAATGCGTCCATCGCTACCTTGGCCTCTTGATTTGTGGACATTACAACAAATCCGCGTCTGCGAGAAGCACTATCCAGCGTGGCCAGGATGACGGCGTGGGTCACATTTCCATAGGGTTCAAATATCTTGACAAACTCGGATCTAGACGTGGAGAAGTTATTGCAGCTCATGCGTTTGTGCTGACCGTGGATCTTACTTTGTAAAGTCAAATGGAAGTCCGAGAACGTAGAGATTTCGCCTTTGGTCCCCGTTCGATGAAATAGTTGTACGGGAGTCTATAGTGGACAGAGAAGACCGTAAAATACTGCCGTAGAACGCATACATGAGTTGAATCCACCGAGCAAGGTGTCTTAAAATACGTGCTGTTGACTGCTAGGAACTCTATCAAAGCCTTCTCTGGAGTCCCTGATAGGAAGAGGATGAGAGAAGGTGACATCCGATGTGCGATTTACTCCCTTGTTCCTCTCGGTAGTTCCTGAGTAACGCGGCGTCGAATCGTTGGGGTAATCTTGGAGACGGATAGTAATGGGCACATCGAAAGGCGTAAAATACTATGATCTTACCATACACCTTGGAACTGACTTTTCTCCTATTCATGCATTCTTATTGCAAGACGCTTCAAACCGATGAAACTTACCATTATACACTAATTGGTGAAAACCGTCTGGATGTGCATCACGGTTCATTTCCATAGAAAAAGAAAAAGCGAGCCAAGAAAAATAAGATGATGCGTCGATGAAACTGGGCGGGAGTGATCCCAGGGAGGGGGAGCGAGAACAAGAGCGCACGGGAAGTTGCGGACATGGTCTCGCTTAATTTATCTGACGCGTCAAGGTCACGTGCAATTGATATTGGCCTTGATTAGTCAGCGCTGATCTTTGCTGAAGCGCACCAGTAGTAGATTCAAATCATGTCAAGGAGTCTTTTCTATTGTTCTTCCCTCCCCACATCCACTCAGGTTGCTTTGAGACGCGCAGGATACGAGACAGTCGACGAAATCTCAGGTGCCTCAGCGGAAACATTGTCAAAAGGTGAGTTCGAACTCTATCTGGACTGACTCAATCGCCACTGGCATGATTGTGACACTACCAAGAACTCGGAATCGACATCGCGGACTGCGAAGCGTTGATAAGTACAACGCAAACTCCGAGGGGATTGCCCTTGAGCCAGTCGGCGGCCTCATTGTGTCGCACAGACCTTTTGAAATGCAGCTACCTCGCTGTGAACTCGATTCTCGGAGGTGGGTTACCACGAGGCCACATATTGGAAATATCGGGTCCCCCGGGTAGTTTCAAGGAAGCTATCGCGTTAGATTTCGTGCGAATTTTTGCGGAAGCTGACGAAGGTATCGTGTTCGTTGGTGAGGGTTTCTGTGACACACCGTGCCGGAGTGCTCGATCTTCGCATCTTAGATATGCAGGGAATGACAAGCCCGAAGACCATTTCCGGGGTGCTCGGTGGTGATTTCACCTCGTCATTTTGATGTCAGGCAGAGTACACATTCCTCCCACAGCTACGGCCAGCCATGAGTTGGTTCGTTACGCTTGGTTTCACACATTACCGGATCTCCTGGTGTTCATGCACAACCTTCTTGCGGAGCTCCGTCCAACAGTGGGTATTGCAAATTAGCAGTCGTATCTCAGTGTGCTTACTGATAGAAGACTGGCCTGCTTGTTTTGAATTCCATTTCTTTCCCGTTCCAATCGCATCCAGGTCTCACACCGTCTAGGAAGACCGCGTTGCTGAATGTTATTCGACAAACCCTTCTTCAAGCATGTGTGTCCAGGAACTTGACTGCAAGTGAACGTGGCCTTCCAGGCTGGCAAGCCCTCATGCGCTCGACAGATCGTCGTTACCTCGCAAATGGCTACGAAAATGCTCAGCCCTGACGGATCAACAGCCACTTTTGACAATGGAGCCAAGGCCATAATGATGCCTCAACTAGGTTCTTATCTTTTCCATACGGGCTGTGGGCCGAGGCAAACCGATTTTACAGCAGCCGACTACCTGCCTTCCGGACGATCATATCGTCTTGTGATCATACCACACACAAGGGAGATGGGGTAATGTGACCCCACCCTAAAATGACCATGCACTTATTCTGTTTCAGAGTAATACGTCTTCTTTCCTCCCCAGGCGGCCGTCGTCTGGATGACGTATTGGAAGAGAACTATGTGCTAGTGAGTACAATCACAATCGGGGTACAAGCAAAACGATGCATGATGGAGTAATCAAGTGGAACGGGTGGATCTACATAGCCTCTTTTCCTAAAGTGTGTTCGTCCGCGATGATGTTGTCTGGCGTAACGATCACATCAAGCTTGCAATCGCGGTCCGTAATAGGGACTTGCCCAGCCTCCAACAATTGCGGCTGGAGCGACAGCGCGACTGATATGTATACGTGTGAGCATGATTCAAACACAACGTAATGACGAGGTACCCAAAAGAGGTCGTGGACGCTTAGCGTCGCCAACGTAGGAGGAGATGAAACGGTCATAATAGCCTTTGCCGTGCCCTAAACGTGATAGGGATGAATCAAACGCGACGCCTAGGCCACGGAGGTGTGAGGATGCTGCCATGGCATGACGAGGGGGGAGCACTTGCCTGGCATGATGATCAGGTCGAGGTCTTCACAGCACGCATCCAAGACTAGTTAGAGGAAGATTGGGCCACCGATGGAACGGAATTATTAGGCACTGTCAATAAAGGCACCTACCACTCTGCCGTTTCTTGTTTTCCCATTCTGTCGTCGGCTCAGGGATACCCCACAAACCAACAGGAAGTGTTCGAAGGTCGTCGTCATTGTACAGCCTCACGAAGTCCATTTGCCCATCTTTGGATGCCAAGCTTGGCACGAACAATTTTTTTTCTGTGATGGACTTTATCCAAGGTTGTCAAGAAACACGGAAGAAAGATGCGGCGTACCGTCATCCGCGAGGATGTTCGATATCAGTGCCGCTGTCTGCACCTCTGCAGTGGGCATGCTCAGGTAGCAGCTGATCGTCCTGGCACGTTTGAAGGCCGGGAGTGCGATGACCTTTGCGATGATCGCCTCTGCTGTCCCAGTGCGGAGAGTCAGACCCTCGGCATAACTTGAAGAACGCGAACAAGCAGTTACATTGAGATTGCAAGTCCGACTGCGTGAGATCGCGCAGCATCTTTGCCATCGACTTGCGAAGAGCCTTCTTGGCTGCCTGAAGCGCCGTGATCGACATGGGTTGCTGGTAGGACAACTTCGGGCGGGTCCGTGGGACGGGCGGCAGTGGAGGGGCGTGCAAGGAGCCTCGACTCCGCCTTTTGGCCGAGTCGGAGCAGGGTCGGCCAAACGAGAGTGATCAGCGACGACGATCAGCACCGCCGCTGCGTGTACCTCTTGTCCACGACCGTCACGGAGGTCGCGCTGAACGCTGCTGGCAGATGGAACCGACAGCGCTCGAACGTCGCAGCCGCGTCCCCGAGTTTTATGGCTTCGTCGCCTGGTCCTCTTCGTGCATTCTGTTCGTCGTCTATGTCTTGTGGGCCCTCTTGCCAGACGAATATATTGTCTGGCTAGGCGTCAAATGGTACCCAAGCCGGTGCGCACCCACTTGCAGAAAAAGAAAAAAAAAAGACTCATCGAGTGACAGCGAATGGTCGTTGCTGCTTCCCGCGTACTCGATCATTTTGGTCCTCCTCATCTACTGTGTGTACTTTTCGCTCGCAATTGCACGTACGCCCGCCTTTGGTGACATTAGTGCACTTGTCGGTACGAGCAATTTATCCCAAACACGTTATATAGGTGAGCTCATCATCAATTTACCAGATGCCGAGGGTCATCTTCCGAAACAACTCGCACCTAATCCGTACCTCGAGCATGCCGACGCGACAGTCGTCCCAGAGTTGTATGACATACCTATCGGAATTGTGAACCGCGTGTTGTACGGACCATCATAGATAAATATGACGATCTCGTTAAATAAACAGGGCATTGTGTCTAATTGTGCTATATTGGTATTGTAAGTATAGAGTTCAAAAAATCATATCGGCGTGAAACGTGGGAGTCAGACTCATTGAACCCGTTTAGTTCCTCATCGACAATGTTTTTCTCCATAGTTGCTGTAGAATTCGTTGGTGCTTCTGTCATAGTCTTCACAGTACTGACGCATGCCGGAGACGCCACAAGCGCCTGCTTCGTCACAGTCGTCATCAGAACCATTAGACAAGGAGGTCGACGTCGTCGAAGACATGCTGGTCTGGAACGTGAGGCCGGTCATCGAACCACCGGTCATCGTTGATGACGACGGCGGTGACGACCCCTGTGGAGGCCACTCACTTTCATGGGCCGACTGGATCTGGGGAATCCACCGATACCTTAATGGCTGTCTCCCCGCATCGTGAACGTGGGTTACCATCGGCTCCTCGAACCCGACCGTATAACGGGGCATGGCAAGAACACCGGGTGATGCGGGGTTTATGCCATGGGTACGTAGATGTCGTTTAGCATTCGATCTTACGGCAAAACTTTTTCCACAGCCTGGAACAGCACACTTGTAGGCTAATCGGAGGGATGCTCAGCAAGCCACTCGACGGCGATGCGCATGCAAAACACATACGCCTGGCCCCGGAATGTGTGTTCATATGCGTAGCCAAGCCGCTCGGTCGAGGGAAGAGCTTCCCGCATGTGGCGCACTGGTGCATTTTTGATCTCTTCTGCAGCTTTGCGCCGGGAAACCTTTGGTCGCCGGTTCGCGAATTCGAGGGGCTGTGCGGGGACGAGACCGGGGCACTGTCGAAAGAGGGCGCTGGCATGTGGATCTGGTTGGTGGTTATTACCTTGTCGCTGTCGTGCTGAAACCTCATGCTAGGACCCTGCAGCGTTGCGCCTCCGAAAGAAATGGGGGACAATGCCGGGAGAGACGAAGGAGGCGAAGGGGCGACATCCGAATGATCGTCCGCCACGATATTTGTATTTAACAAACTGCGCATCATATGTCGGTTTTCAGGGTCGTCAACAAGGTGCAACATTGTCTCGGAGAGCTGAAAGGTCATGACCGACGGCTGGAGGGAGTGGGTGGGATGCATGTGATGTGGCGAGAAGTCGACAGTCTGCGAAGAGGGGATTCGGAACTGATTCAACATCGGGGACATGTGTGTGGCCTCATCGGGGTCGGAGTCCTGATAGGACTCGTCGGAGGTGCTTTCAGGGGGCTCGCTCGCTGGAGACCTGAGTATTCTCGGCGAGGAGTGGGTCCAGGGAGAGTAGCCCAATTGGGGATGTGAGGGCTAGGGTGGCTGTCAGAGGGTTTGAGGGGGAGCGGACGCGCCACCTACCCAGGAGCACCTCCTGAAGGCCTGTGTGCCGTGGAGGGGCGGATCGACGAAGTGGAGGGTGGTAAGGTCGCAGGGGGAGAAGCTGTTGAGCCTGGACGCGTCGGAGGGGTAGGGCGATAGCGCGTGGGACGTGGTGCGCTGGGAAGACTCGGGATACGCGATGGGCACGGGGTCGTTGATGGGGAGGCGGTGATGCAAAATATCAGAGTCCAGTTGAGTGGTATCCTGACCAGGACAGGAATGCATGAACTGAACGCTGATATCTTGTGCACCCCCGCCGAGATAATGTTGGAGGTGGCGCTCGCCGGGGAGGGACGCGAGGAGGTGGGGGAGAATGCTCTGCGCGTCTACAGCAGAGGGACATGGGGAGGTGCGGCTGGGAGAGCTGCTGCTGCGTGGAGAGTCACCCATGGCGGGGTAGTGAGGGCGTCTGGGGGGAAGATCATCCTGTAGTGTCTGGGTGCGGGTCGAAGCGAGCCCAGGACGTACCAGATCTTCACCGTGGAAAAGGGCACAAATACAAACGGGGGAGGGGGTAGCTCTGAGCTGGGCTTTGTAGGAAAAGGGGGGAGGGGGAGGAGGGGGAGGGGGAAGATAAATGGGTGAGCAGTTGAGCTGCGAGGGGCAGGACATGAGGATGGGAGGATGCCATGGCAAGAGGCGTCTCTTGCAGACATGTACACAGCAAACTTCAGCTCATCCCCTCGTTTGGACAACGTATTCCTAATTGACACATGTCTGGCCTAATTAACAGCCTATGAAACCCAAATGGAAAATGGCTGTCTGACTGTGCGTGGCCGTCGTCCGTGGCAGCCACTGGCGAACTGACGCTGCACAATACTGCCCCCACCTGCTCGGGATTCCAAATCAGTTGCGTCCTTACCTCGCCCAAGGCTTGATCAGATCCTACTAGTCTTGCGCAACTTTTACAACTCCGCGAATACAGCGTGGCCCTCCACTGCAAAAGAAAACGGAGGAGTCTACATCTAGTTCTCCGTGTACTTAAGTCCATAGTAGTAGTATACCCTATCATTCTGATCGCTGACAGCATTCCGCGATCATTGTCCCCACCCCGATCAGCCGGAAAAGGCATTCGATTGCTCCAGTAGGAACCACCCCTGTTCTCCCGACACCGTGTGGAATATTACGCCTCTTCCCTCGACTCCAAGCCTCCAACTTCCGTGCGCGATTTCCGGGTATGAACCAGCCGCGTAATCCAAAAATTAAGTAATATCCAAATCCTGTGAACCCATCAACTTACCGTCACCCCCGATTGGTCGCAAAATGCTTACCTGCATAAACCCACCCAATCCGACCGATCCCGGTTCTTCGGGAAAACGGTCCTTAGCCTGTGTGTCTCCCGCTATCCTTCCAAGAATAGTCTTCTGTCTTTCTGGGTTTTGAAGTCGCGTGAAAGGCATGAGGCCCCTTGGCGTTCGGTGGCGCAGACCATGGCCGAGACCCTCTTCCCGATTGTCTCCCTTCGGGAGTCATTGTCGTCTCAAGACGTCTAAGTGTAGGTAATTTCTTTCAGCGGAGCAGGTTAGTCTCGGTTCAGCCGCATCCACGAGGCCGCTCACATGCGTCTCATCAGGGTTCTGTTTCATCGCCCACCTTTTCCACCATCCATTTGCTACGCTATGCAGTCGCGTTTCGCGTGCACAGGAATCCACGGTTGAGGTAGCCCCCGACTTCAGCTCAAACGGTGTCGTCGCCTTTGAGCTCCCCTGCTCATCCAGCTCCACTTCGTCCGCAGAACATACGCTCAGTATATCTCTAAGGTCGGGACCATCGATATCCAGTTCCCCCAGCGGTGGCGTTCCGTGAACCAGAATATTTCCAGACCCCCCAGAATCCCGTGCTGGCCCGCTGCCCCCATGAAACCACGGAGAACGCCGTTTGGTCGCAAGAGGGCTTGAAACGATGTCATCATCAAAATCGTCTATATTCTCGTGCATCCTTTCTGGCTTCCTGAACGAACGCCCAACCGGAGAAGAAAGGTCCGGAGTAGATGGTCGGGAATATGAAGGCGGTGGAGACATATATCCATCATCTTGATGAATCTTGTCCATAGGCTCCTCCAGTTCATGTTCAATGTAACCACGAGGGTCCACATTTTCCTTGTCATGTGGTGTGAGGTCACCTCGATGATGCATCCGACAAGATTCTTCATGGGTGGAAGTTCCAAGTGCCTGTCTTACGGAACGAGGCACGTTCGGGCGCGATCGCCGCGCCATATCGGAGTCAATGCGCCCAGTTTTGATCCGCTTGGCAGCAAAGTCGTCATCCAAAACGTCACAGAGCGACCTTTTACCGCTGTTCTGTCCTGTTTTCTTCGTGGGAGCTGAATTACTACGAGAAAGCACTGATCTGGTCTTAGGAGCTAGTAATATGTGGTGAGTGGCAGATCAGCACGAGGGATCCAACGTGCTTCTTACTAAAGAATTGTAAAAGGCCGGCGGTCCCATTGCTTGCTTTAGTTTTTCCTTTCCCATTGTCGGACATCGAACGACTGTGATTTTCGAAACGAAGCGGAAGTGACTTGGACACGTGAGGCACGATGCCCGGGTTGATATCCATTATTGGTAAGAGAGTGATGGGATCCATGTCTCCATTGGCTACCAGCCTCGCTAAAGAAGGCTCCAAGTCACTAGCATCATTGTCATCAGCTGAACGGGAAAAGAGCGATGTATTGCCACCTCCCGATATACGCCTCAGTTTCGGCATCCATGCTATCCTCCGCGGCGATTTCCGTTAGGCAGACGAGCTTCTGGTCCAGCGGGCAATAAACCCGCTGGTGAAGAAATACCTTCTCAGCCAAGAAAAAGGCCTCGAGGTAACCCTTTGGCACGGCCTTCTTCCCCTCTAGTTTAAGGGCTTTCACGAGCTGCTCCACAGTGCGATGTTTCTTCAACAGGGCCCACGCCGTCTTGAGCCCGATGCCGGGTATGCTGGGAAGATAATCACAGCCGCTGAGGATTGCCATAGCGCGAAACTGTGCATCTGTCCATCCTAGTAATGATATGCCTGCGTCGATGGTTGTGACAGACCCGAAATCGTCCCTGGATATGCACGTGATGGTGCTCGAAACCGAGTCAAGTTTGAAGAGCACTCTGCGACAACCAAAGACGAGGAGGTCAGAATCCTCTGTGATGATACCGTCAACGATTCCGACGCGTTCCAAGTAAGCCAGTTGAGCGTCGGCTTCATACGGTGCAACCACATATTGTACGCCCTCCGCCCGAAGGACCTTTTTATGAGATCAGAGTGTGCCCATTCAAAGCGATGATTCACACCTTGATGAGTTGGTATGCCATCTGCGGAGTGACGTCGACACATTTAACATAAAATTCTCGTGCCTGTTTGTGTTTTCCCTGCGCAGCCAGTACATTCGCTTTGGCAAGGTTGTCCGCTCTGCGTTGCTTCCTCTCGCTTTCTGTCCCTTTCTTGGCTGGAAGCGGCCCGCCATCGAAAACGATGTAGGGCTGTATTTTATGGTGACGCAAGAGCCGGACGCGATGCATGACATAGTCTACATATCTGAAATACGTGTCAGCCCCCCACATGGGGTCGCGAGAGGAGAGACTCACTTGGTTGTCTTCTTTCCGGTAGCGAGCTCGGTGGCACAAGCGTAGATACCTCTATGGAGCCAGACGTACGCGTCCACTGCCAGAGTCTGCCCCGCAAATTCGGACAGATTCTTGTTGACCTGTATGGACTTGAGAAGTGGAAGTAAACCTGAAATGCCCATGAAAGACTGAGGAGAAGATTGTCGGTGTAATGCAAACAAGCATAAACAAACGCGTCGCGTCTCGTCCAATAGGATTCACACCCGTGGACCTCCTACATATATATATTACAGTAGGTCCGCTGATTGTGCGCACGAGAACAACGATCATGAGCGATTTCGAACAAACCCAAGCCAACGTCAAGGCCGCCGTCTCCAATGGCATACCTCCCCCTAGCTTTTCTCTCCCGGTAGATCTTCTTGATGCACCTACTCTATCAAACTTCCACTCTGATCCCACCGCTGTAGCTCCCAGACAGCCCTGATATCATAACCGCAAACCTCCTCCTGCTTATCGGTCAGACGCCCAACCCGTGAGTCAAACAACGCCCGTCCAGTGGCTTTCTCCCACTCAAACCGGTACAGACGACTTCGATTCATATACCAGAATCTCATCAAGCACCTGCATGCGTTCGTCAGGGAGACCACGTGCGCCGATTTCACTCCAGAAGCTACCGCATCCGCGGCCAACTATTCCGTAGCCTTTCTACAGACGAATGGATGACGGCCATACAGTTTCTGACCCAAGTAGGTCAGGCATGCACGCCCTTGCGGCAAGAGATGATCCTTCTCTCCGACGTCCTGGGGGTCTCCGCTTTGGTAGACTCTCTTAACAACCCCGTCGAGGGGGGTGCGACCGAGAACAGCGTCTTGGGCCCTTTCTTCACAGAGGATGCTGAAGACAGTAAGTCCCCGCCTATGATAAGCCTCGTTTTCTTTATCATGCACTCAGTCGAGTTTGGGGGATCGATTGCATCTGTGGAAAAGGGGCAACTAATGTATGTCGAGGGTCGGGTGCTGACGACCGATGGCGAGCCAATTCCAGATGCGGTCATTGATACCTGGGAGACAGATCACAACGGTGGCATTCACTTATTATATCTGTCATCATGTGCTCAATGCTCCGCAGGGTTTTATGATACGCAATATGCCGACAGGACACGGCCTGACTGTCGTGGCCGGTTGCGTACAGAAAAAGACGGTAGATTCGGGTACCGGGCTATCGTTCCCGTATCCTACCCCATTCCGGGCGACGTGAGTCTACTCCACTGATCCATCACAATATGAACCTGACGGTCAATCAAGGGCCCCGTCGGCAAGCTATTGACCTCTCAAGGCCGCCACAACATGCGTCCGAACCACTTACATCTGATGGTAGACGCTCCCGGATACCACAAACTCATCACAGCACTTTACCCAGAAGGCTGCGACTATATCGCAAGTGATGCCGTGTTTGGTGTTAAGAAGTCGCTTGTCGTGGTACGTGCTTCCCCGTCGGACGTTAGTCACGGCCAACTCGCTCGGAAAGGCATTGGGACAAATCGACGATGAGACAGAGGCTCGCCAACGCGGATTCCCCAACGGTGGCCCGTTCAAGCTTTTGAAGCATGACATCGTTTTACTCACGGAAGATCAATCACGTCGCATCCGGCAGCAAGCCATCGGCCAGTTGGAAGAGTCTTATCTCCAACAGAAGAATGAGTGACAACATGCACTCGTAACCAATCAGTCGGTGTTTCAGACGAATGTATTATAGTCGATAGGATGAAATAAGTGGTGCATGTCCAAGCTTACACCCGCCGGGATAGCTTGATGCGAGCATTCAGCGGCGTCAACGTGACCAGACACCTCCATTTTAGCAATGCCTTTTTCTGATCCTCAAACGGCTTGTTCACGAGATCGTCTGGAACTTGTATCCGGTACCGACGAACAACACTCGCAAGGATACCGATCATTTCGGCGGATGCAAAACGTTGCCCCATACATGACCTTGGACCGCCCGAGAATGGCAAGTCTGAATAAAAAGGGAGTTTGGCAGGACGCTGGCCGTAACAACCATCTCACTCACATGCGTTTCTCGGCCACTGATAAGACTCGGTATCAAAAAAGCGTTCGGGCCGGAACTCTGCAGTATCTTCACCCCAATATAGGGCTGTGATGTGAGGAGCGATGAGTGCAATCGGTCTCGTTCAAGATGGGGTGACTTACTGTTCATGTGCAGCGCCCATATATCCATGGCAACGATGCTCCCCGCCGGAATGGCCATCGAAAACTTGCCAGTCTCGACAGACGAGGGCCCGTTCTCCGATCCAGGAATGAAATAAGTGCCCGGCAGGATAGTATCCTTGCACACAACTCTCGGTGCGCGAGGCACAACGGGAAACATGCGAAGCGTTTCGCGGATGCATGCCCACGTATATTCCTTTGAGGGAAGTCACGTCAGCACGCAGTGTTGTGGTAAATGGAATATAGAAATCTAACCAGCTTATCCATGTACTCCTTGTAGTTCTGTCGACATCTCGGTTGTCAATCTGTCCAAAGAAGTGTGACAAATGCCTACTGTCGTCAATTGTGTGATAGGTATGTCTGTTGGCCACACGCGGCTAATCTCTTCGTAGAGTTTTTCCTGGCGGTCCGGGAAAAGGGCCAACAATACAAATGCGAAGCTGAGTGCATGAGCGGAGGTCTCTGAGGCGGTAGTCGATCTCTGACTTGTAAAAAACAAAACAAAAAATGACAAACCGTGTCCAGCAAGGAGGAAAGTCTAAACCGGAAGGACAGTCGACCGATGCGGAGATAATAGCTCAAACATACTTACGAATATGTTGGACAAGAGTTCGGCGTTAGTTAACTTCCTCGAGTTCCCTTCCTGGCTCATGTTAGCCTCGGCAAGATTCTGCAACAATGCTGCTTTTGCCTTCGAGGGGTTACCAGAGGTAATATCAGTACGAGCAGAAGCTATGAGATCATGCATGTGGGTTCGTAAATCGTCAAACGCAGTCTGCGCTAGGAGTGCACGAGTGGAAAGATAAGGTACTTTAATCAGCCTCGAGAACTGGTAAAACCATTTCGGGATTACGCCTCGGAAGATGACATTGTTGACGGAGTCCACGACCGCAGACTGGAATGTAAGTTTGCAGCCGGAAGGTAACTCTGCCGATGAATCCGGAGTCAAGGACAACCGTTTACCGAAACCTGCGGAAGCAATGATGAGAAGCGTAACCTGAAGCCAAGTTCGGTCCTGGATCCTGGATGCTGATATACTGCACTGTCTCGTACCTGCGTTATGGCTTGCAATATATCGATGGGGATATTTGGACCGATAGCATCGAGCTGTTCGAACCATTCGTTCACTACTCGCATTGTTTCTGCCCAGACCAATGCAACATTTGCCTTGGGAGCACACACGTCAACGTGCATGCATAGGACGGAAAAGCAAGAGATAACTCACCTCGTTGAAAGCCGACATGGCGACTACACGATGGCGCTTCCAATCGGATCCTTCCGCAGAAACGACATTTCCTCCGTAGATGTTGAGGGCGTCGTACTGAGCAACATCCTTCTGGAAGGTATGTCTATCCGAGGTGATAATTCTCAGAGCCTCGGCATCTGCAAACCAGAAATTGGGCTGGGCCTTCAAGACACTGACAGATGCAAAAGAAGTGACTCCGTATTGCTTATAGACTGGAAGATTGTCAGTTACAACGGCATAGGGAGAGATAATACGTTACATACACGAGAACTTGGCCGCAATGTAGGCACCCATTCCAGGCCTTGGGAACACAGGAGACACCATGAGTGCCGTGGCACCAAACGGTTCGATCCATAGCACTTGGCGCCCTGGATAGTCCCTATGCAAACCACACAGTCAATATGCAGTAGAGCTGCAAGCGAAGCTCACTTGATCTTTGCAAAAGCTGCTCGTAGCGATAGCGTTGTGTTCACAGCAAACTTGAACAGAACGACGGCGACGCAGGATATGATCCAACGATAAATTAACGAAGACCGTTGAGCGGCAAAGACTTGGAGGTCCATCGCTCGCGGTGGGAAATGACAATTCGGTCTGACGTTGACCTTAGCCGCGTTTCGAACATGACCTATTGACGGTACATAAAAATGCGCCGCAGCCTGTGCTTTTGCCATGGTTTTCTTCAGCTTTCAACTTGTCTTTTGCAGCGTGCTTCTGGCAAGCTACGCGTCCATTCTTTGCAGTGACACGGACAGTGGTCTTACGTTTGCAGCAAAAGTAACGAACAAGGGAGCCACCGATAACCATACATTGGTGAACGAATTCAACATGGAGGTATGTCATCCAACCCGGCACCTGCTCGGCGGCACGAGTCACTCTTCTCGTCAAGTATACGGGCAAGGTCAACGTCGGTGGCCAAGGTATTACTCCAGCTTGCTTCTTCATCGACATCTCACTCAGCCTGGAGCGACAGACTTTACTGTCATAATCGATACCGGCTCGAGCGATCTCTGGGTCACTAGCGGTGAAAAAATCAAGCTCAATGGTGCGACCAACACCAGCGTGAATCTGACCTACGGCCTCGGCTCCGCATACGGCAACATCTCGTACGCCTCTGTGTCCTTTGGTGGCTACCAAGTCGACAACCAAGCGTTCCTCATCGCGTCCAAGACGACAGATCAAGACGCTCAAGGTATCCTCGGACTCGGACTCGATGGACTCTCCGTTATCGAACGCACAGCTAAGAACGAGCCGGCCCAGTCCGTCATGGCCAATATGTTTGCCCAGCACCCCTCCACGTTGCACCTGATCGGTCTTGCGCTCGAACGGACTGTCGATGGCGAGGACACTGCAGGCGGTCTCCTTACGATCGGCGAATACGACCCTAAATTCCATGATGTCACGCGCACCCCAAAAATCCCTCTCAGTCCTCCCTCTACTTCTCGCTGGACGATCGCGATCGAGGGCATGGAAATTGATGGAAACGGTTATTCTCTCAAGTCTGCTGTCCGGGGGTCAAATCCAGGTCAAGCGATCGCACTCATCGATAGCGGGACCAGTCTGGCATATATCCCGAACGACCTTGTCCACGCGATTTACAGTCATATCCCCGGATCGGTCCACGTCAAGACGACTAGTCAGGACGCCTGGTTTGTGCCCTGTCTGGCAAAGACCAATCTTTCCTTCACGTTTGCGTGCGTCCTGTTTTCCTTTCGTCTATCCGTTTTGTCACGGGCTTTCACCCGACTCGTCAGGAATATCAATTATGCAATCAACCCCATGGATTTGACTTCTCCGATGCGGGTCGTCAACCAAAACAACCAATACACCGTTTGCGTCAACGCCTTTCGTCCGCCGCTCAACGGCACCGACCACGCCTTTGACTTTTTACTTGGAGACGTGTTCATGCGCAATGTCTATGTCGTGTATGTCTTTTATGCATATGGTCCGTGGTCCGGCTATACAACACGCACACACACCTCTACAGATTCAACTTTGGAAACGTGTCCGCGCAGGGCGAGGATCCTCACGGCGACGCCAAGAACGCCTCGATCCAGCTTCTCCCGCGGACAAACAGGAACCAGGTGTACTCCAATTTCGTAAGGACTCGGAAAGAGTCACTTCGGGGGTATCCGCCACTGTTTGACTTGTCCAAGCTCCACTCGGACGGGACAACCGATGACGGGGAGCGGCTGGGGCCGCCGCCAGAGGACTAAGCCGACATGTGCGCGCCGAGCTCTGACAGCTATTTCTGCAAGCTGGTCCTGCACGAAAAGCGGAGGGGTAGCAACTTGAAATCTGAGAGAAACATATCGAGTCGGTGCAGGCACTGTAGTGTACGTATCTGTTTTCTCGTTCTCGAGTGGTCGTACTGTGGACACTGTAATGAAACACCAACGAGTGTTGACGCACGGGGTGGAATGAGAGATATACAAGCCGTGGCTACTACAGGTGATAAACGACAGAAAAAGATACACTACCACGGAGAATTGTAGTATTCAATCCAAACACTAGGCGTAGAAAATGTCAACGAAAACAAGAAGACGGAGGGAAATGGATAACAAGCTGCGATGAGAAAGAAATAGGAAACCGTATAATGGATGATATGCTATACGTACGGAACGATGCCTGACCCTAATGTTTTCATATTCATATCCCTTCCCAAACTAAATCAAGGCGGGATGTATGTGCAAATTGATAACAGAGGTGAACAGAGCCAGGGCCTGAAAACCAAGACTTGAATTAAAATGGGGAGACTGTACGTCCTGACGATGAGATTGAACAGGGGTTGCAGAGATCCAGTCAAGGATCTGCCTGATGCAGCCGCATGATGACATCCATGTCCTCGCTTCCACCAAACGTCGTTCTACGACTGTCATAACTCACGACGCGCGGAGTCATCCTCAGGACCCTAAGTATTTCCCTCACATCACCAGTCGGTTCCTCACTTTCATCATCGTCATCCTCCTCTTGTTCGATTTCAGTGTCACCATTGTGACTCTCCGATCCAAACGAAGAGTGTGTTAGCTCTGAGGATGTCTGCAAAATCGACGTGCGCCTGGACGGCCGTGCAGATGGCGGTAGAGGGAAATCAGAGAGCGTCGACATTTGTGACATGTCAGACGTTGTCAAATAGCTTGATCTGGCAGCGTCGACAGAAGACCCAAGCCGAGATCGTAGTGGACTCAGAAAAACGCCATGATCCTCAGCTTGGTCTTCCTGAATAGAAAGGTGGGTGGATACACGAAGAGGAGACTGAATGGGGGAAGGGGAAGTTGCTGCCTCGAGCTGACCATGCCTGATGGGACATCCTATGTAAAATCTCAGCAGTGAATTTGGCATCAATCAAACCAATGATCCTTACCAAAAGTATCGTTCTCATTCTCCGTCCACGGGCTATCCAACACAGACGCCGTATAAGATGAGTTGACGTCTTCTGGAACGACCAAGACAGACTGTACGGTGGATTCGCCTCCGTCTTGAATGGACAGGTGCAATTGCGAAGAAGATTCCAGGAGCAGCGGAGAATTCGATGGCCGGGCAATGTCCGTGAATACAAACTTGGTCCCGCTCTCGCTCGAAAGAGGCTGCTGGCATTCACTGATCTTAAGACGTATCGAACTAGAAGGTGTTCGAGACGGATCATGCCGGCCATGGACTTCTTCACTCAATTTGCGAACAAGGTGCGTAAGTGGGCTGTTCGATGCTGAACTACGAACGTCAGCGGGCACCTGGTTATTGGACACATTTCGTTCTTGGTGCCGGCCTCGGGAAGTGGGGTGAGGCCGATAGAAGAGATCCTGAAATTCGTCGAGATCGTCAGGATTATCGAACGCAGACATGGCCATCTGAATGGTCGAATTGGTCAACGACGGAGGGCTATTCATCCCCGATGAAACCCCATCTGATCTCTCGTGTTCTAGAGTTCCACGGGAAGGAGAGTGTTCCAAAGAAGGGGATAACTCGGTCGTAGGGGACGGTCCGCTTTCCGCGTTTGCACGTTTGGATTGTGGACCATCCCGGAGTGACGGAAGGGATGCATATACGAGCGCCTCGCCAACACCATACCGCTCAAAGTCGGTGTGACTGAGGGATAAATGATATGAAGCTCGCTCTGTACTTGGTTCTGCTTGGTTTTCCGTCACCTTTGGCGAAGCATACTCGCTTGCTTTCTCGTCCATTGGTCCAGGAGGTTGTAAGGCAGACCGGTATGGATGTGCGATTGGGGCTATCGGCGGATGTATGGCCGCACGCGGTGGCAGCCGATGTCTCAAGCTAACGTCGCTGACGACGCGGAACTGAGGCCAGCTGGAATTAATTATCGAAGGATGGGGACCAGCATACTCAAAGGACTGGTGCTTATGCTTCTGCGAACGATGGTCCTTTTCTGGATGTCGAGGGCTGGCCGTCGCTATGCAAGCCTCGGGAGAGGATGATGCGCCGATTGCAATGCCGACCTGACCACCAGAAGGTATATGGGTCTTGGCGGCGTCTAATGTTACCATATCACTGGTAGTATTGCTTGCCAGATCTATGCATGGTACGTCGGCTCTTGAAGATGATGGTACCTTTTCGTCTGCAGAGATGCTATACGATTCGTCTTGAATAACCCCACAAAGGGAACCTGCTCTCAAAAGCGCCGTTTTGCTCCAAGATTCTGTCCGAGAGTGACCGCGTGTCAGGACGATGCGGGATGATTTGGAAGAATTAGAGGTAGTCAGGGAATGTGAATGTGAATGAGAGTATCCGTGTGAGTGCGAAGTATGAGTATTAGAGTACGCCGAATGTGAATGCGAGTGTGATAGTGTCTTGAGATGGATCGAGGAACTGCTTGGTTTGGTGACGTGCACGGTCGGCATCGTGCTCTGACTTCCCAGTAGCGTGCGGGCGGCAAGAAATTCGAGGGTGAATTGAGCTTTACTACCTTCTGAAGAGTGGTGACCGCGGGCGTGCCTCTCGCTGAGAGATTTCGAACGTGCGCGCGAGATTGAGCGGGTGTGCTTGTTCCCAATGGATCTGGTAGCCTGCTTTTTCCACTGGGCTCGCTGGTGCTCAAACGCCTCCCCCTCGTCGATGACCCTAAGATGACCGAGTTGAGTGGAGACGAACAAGACATGAAGGGCACAAAACTCACTGTTCTAAGGAAGCAGGAGGGTCTAACTGAGGGACAGTTTCGCTACCGGGAACCTGGTCGGGTGCCTGTGTACGCTCGTCGACGAGTGTTTCTAATGCAGGTTCAAAGCCGGAGCGTTGGGTGGCAGACAGGGACGAATGGCCTTGTATGTCCACTGCAGAACGAGACCTCGGAAGCTGAGGTAGATGACAGTTGACGGACGCGACAGATACTGCCCGAGGACGCAGAGACGGAACAGAAGGAAATGTGACCCCTAGGGCGCTGCGAAGTTCAGCTTTGGCCGGCGATCTCGTGGGTTGGGGAGCATCCTCGCTAGAAGCAGCATGCAAACGCGGCGCCTGCTTGACCCTCAAACGGGGGGAGGGAGAAAATAAGGCGTCCCACCATGTTTCAGCGGACAACCAACGTTCCTTTGACCTTGACGGTTTCGTGCCGGCAAGCGATCTAGAACGGGAGGCCAAATTTGGAGTTGACAGGGATGTGCGAAGCTGGGAGTGTAACGAGCGCGATTGTGTTTGGTGTTCGTGAGGGGGTAACAACATTCTGCGATGCGCGGGCCTCGCACTGACATCGGAAGGAGGGCCATGCGCAGGGTGTTGAAAAGGTTGGGAGGTGGTGTGACGTAACTGCGGGGAGATGCCGACGGAGGGTTTCGGGTCAAGAGGAGTGGAGTAGGCGTAGGGATGTTGGAAAAGGGAGTGGGAAGGATGGGAGTCGACCGAGGGGGAAAGCTGCGAGTCCGTGTCCGGCTTCTGGGGTCGGGAAGAAACACGTTTTACGTCCGGAATCGGGGAGGAGGGATGGGAAGGGAAGGAGGGGGACACGGCGGCATAGTAGGCATAGTGATACTCGTCGTCGTCGGCGCGAAGGGGAGAGGGCACGGTGGCGGGTTCGATGAGATGCACCTGTGATCGAGCGCGGTCGGAAACCCACTTGCCGGGGACGGTCTGGACGGGCACGCGGAGATCTGGCTGGAGCGGGGGAAGGTACACGAGGGGGACGCTGTGGGTCGACTTTCTTTTGGAGCCAAAGGCGAAAAAGGTGGTGAAGCTGGACCGCTTGGGACGGTGGGTAGGCGGGACGGGGGACTCGCCGATGCCGCCGTCTGGGATAGGTGGGACGGGCGGAGGCGACGGAGGGGCGTCGAGGGCGTCGTCTCTGGCGGCGGCGGGGTCGGGGGAGTTGGGGTCGGGTTTTTCGTTGGTGCGTGCATGGGCGTGACGGGGGGGGAGGAGACACCAAAGCACGCTGGGGTTCTTGAGCACCATCGGGGCGGGTGCGGGATGATGCTGGGGTGGCGTGCATGCGGTGGTCAGAGGGCGGGCATGGAGAAGAGGGTCGGCCCTCGCCGTGTCACACAGCGGCGAGCTTAAATTTGTGTCGCGTCTATGCGGACCCTTTTTCGCGTTCACACATATAGTTTACATGCACCGCACGCCCCTCCGCCGCGTCTCACACGGATCGCTTTTCGCCCTCTCCCGCTCGCAGCAGCACCCAGATGCACCCCACGGCCTCGGTTTCATCGAGCCTGCCATCGCAGAGCTCGTCGACGAGGCAGACGCCCTCCACGCCAACGTCGACAGTCTCCGCCGCCTCAGCCATGCCCTCCGCACCTTCAACGAGAGTTTCGCCAGCTGGCTCTACGCGATCGACATGAACGCCCTCACCACAGACTGGCTCCAGGTGCGTTCGCCTGCCTCCGTCGCGCACAGGCTCCGATAGTCCTGCCAGGCGCCCACTGACGCATCGTTTCAACTCGCAAATAAACGTGCCGGCACGTCCCACAGCAGTTCTATACCGTACCCCCCCCCTGATTTATCGCCATCCAGAACAGGACGCCCGTGCCGCTGCCGAAGCTGCCTTGCAACCACGAGACACGAGTGCCATCACGGATCTGGACAAGCCGCCCTGCAACGACACCGCTGACTACGAAACCACGTTCGCCACTGCCGTCACCACCACCTCTACCAGCACAAAGTCCGCTCCAGCCCCACCAAAGGCCGTCCCGAAGAAAAAGGGAAAACCAAAACTGACCGCCAAGGAGAAAAAGGAACGAATGGTGCTCCTTCTCTTCCGTCTTCCCTGCGTCCACGTTCATATACCGCCGCGTAGATGGCAATCGAAAAAATCGTCATGTCCCTCCCCCTCGAGTTCCGTGGGAGCGATCCCGTTCGTACCCTGACCCGAGTGCGTGCTGACGTACTGACGGGCCACACAAGGGTCTACGCCGAAACATGGAAATGGTCATCGAGTCCATGATTGACAGCGACGGTCGTGGCATCAAACGTATGTATGCGCGCATACTCGCACAGTATTGTTAATTTACCTGCATACAGTCATCGAGCTCATCAACCCACCCGACCTCAATCAAGCCCGCGTGAACAAATGCCTGATTGCTCTCGTCAATAGAAAGATCGTCCGCAAGGACAATGCTTCAGTACGCATCAAGGCCTTTTCTTATGCTATTATTGACAATCAGCAGGGTTCGGTGCTATATCATTGGCATGGGTTATCTTGACGTCCGATCCTCCTACACTTTGACTGCTATTTTCTGAACACGTAACTTTTTCAATGACCCTTCGTGGGAGAAAGTTCCCCACATTGAGAAATAACCTGCCGGCGGCAAGTTTATGAAGAATTAATGATACAAGCGTTCATTGGTGCACCATCGGACTCCAATGACTTTGCATCGCATCCTAACAAAGCATCTCCTCGTGTCACCCATGAAACGTATCAAGGCACATAAAATAGCTACATTGACCAGGAGAAACATCTATTGAGCAGGTATGACAGTCTTCACGTATGCAACTGGCTGATCGTGCATAGTTCGCTTCGTGGCGAATCATCATTTCTGATTTATAACTCGGCGGGCATCGGTCGGCGTACTGCAGCGAGATGCCCTGGATTAGCTGTCAACAAGCGTGTGCAAGCTATTCGTCTCATTTGCGTTCCTACCGGCGCCCCTCAACACTTCCGAATATAATCATCCAGGTTGGAAGGAGTGATAGTCGGTACGTCAGAGTGAATGTTGACTCTCATGCAAGTTAAGGTTATTGCGATTATGCTCCTGCCGACGGAGGCATAGACAACATCCGATTGAGCCATTCAGGTACCGCAAGGAATCCTGTCCATGCTATCCAGGAGATGCACGAAGATGGTTTCACATACGGCGGACTACGGCGCCGGATTGTATGTATGAAATGCGCGTGAATCGTCTGCTTATATGATCACGCAACATTCAATCGTGTCTCTAGTGACACAAGGTACGAAATAGCTGTACATAAGTGAAGCTGAAAAAAATGAAACACTTGTTTGGCCAGATACGAAGGAACTAGTGTTTCAAATCTACTGTCGCCGATAATTATCGACCTACTGGAATCAAAGGAATGCCTAGTGCTAAACGTCATGCGGCGAGAGGTCGCTCTGCGAGAAGCTAGATCTATCTTATCGAAGAAGCACCGATCCTGCCATTGTGCTTGAAGAGCTTACAGGCCGTGGCGTTTATGGGACGATATTTGAGATGAAGTCCATCGAGTATGCCATCACGACAGCCACCGCATTCTGTCCTAGTACTGTAACGCGACTAGCGCTATTGATTCGGGGGGTTTTTTTTTTCGAGGAAAGCCGTACCGCCAGATTCTCCGCCTACAGCACTGGTGGAGCTTGAAGCTTGTTTGTGTCAGGGCACGACCACTTCATCTTATTCCACCAGGTCCTATTGAGCAGGCCTCAGGCTTACCTAAAAGCCACGGCGTAGAATGTTGTCTCAAGAGTCTCAAGGGTTATCCTCCTGGCCAGTGGCACCAACACAATTTCGCAGGCTCAAGTGCCTTACATGCCATCTACAAGACGTTGCCGAGTAAAATAGCAGCTACCCGAGTCATAACTCGACAGAAGTTCAGTCTAGCTCGTTTTGGTCAGCCGGCACAATTGTTGGCCCCCGATTCTCTAATCAGAGACCATGAAAACTCACAACGGAAACATCAAAGAATCACGTCACAAGGACGGTTTGCTGATGTAGCGCCCGCCGCCGCCCTCGGTGAATTCCATGGCCCGATCCATCGATACATACCCGTTACGTCGTCGTGCACACCCTAGAATGTCTTTATCCAAGCCGCGCTCGTACGAATTCTCACACGAGAAGAGTTCCTTGATTCGCCGTTAATCATGTTCACGTAACTTTCGTGCGAGGCTATGCGTTAATCGCAACTGGTACAGTATCGATAAGTTCTTCGTGTGGTATTACAATCCACTGAGATGCGAGCTTGAGGCTAGGTGCGACTGAATGCTTTTTTTACTTGCTGACTTGAATTTAGTTGAGTTGATCGATAACAAGGACAATCCGAATTGTGAGTGTTCCCCTCCGCAATCTCGGCGGACGGTGATATATATCCTATCTAAAATAGGGTAGGCGCCTTTCTATAAACATGTCGCTTGACACGCTTACGCCCCCTTCTGGTTCTGGAGGTCCCGGAGGACATATAAGCCGGAGGAAAATCAGCACGAGTCGGACAGGAAGTTCGAATCTCACTCCACACCCCCCCCGCACAGAGAATGCCGTCCGAATACGTTGTCAACCCGAAAGGCGTCGCGTTGGTCACAGGCTCAGCCAATGGCATAGGTCGGACCATCGCACTCCGACTCGCAAGCAGCGGCTACGATATCGCATTGAACGACTTGGCCATCAACAAAGCCGACCTTGGCGCCCTTGGCGAACAGATCCACAGGGAATATCCAGATCGACGAGTTTGCGTACAGGTGGCAGACGTGAGTGTCGAAGAGCAAGTGAAGAGTATGGTCGATGCCGTCGTCGAGGAGCTAGGCTCTCTGGATGTGGTAAGAGACCTCTGTTCGTGTTACCTGCCGGTTTACTTAAATGCGTTCCCACAAGATGGTCGCGAATGCCGGGATCTTGAAGACCGGTTCAATCGCCCAAAGTAAGCTTTATTCTCCGTTGCCGGATACTAGTACAGTAAACTCGTGAACTTTGCTTACGAGGTGCCTTATCTGCCAGCCACCGTGGAGGATTTAGATGCCATCTTAGCTGTCAACGTCCGCGGAACTTTTCTTTGCTATAAATATGCCGCACAAAAGATGATAGAGCTGGGGATCAAAGGCCGGATTATCGGTGCTAGCTCCCTCGCGGGTAAGAAAGGTTGGTTGCAACGTCATCATGGATCGTATCTCATAATTACTCACGCATCAACCATAGGGAGTCCGTTCTTGAGTGCCTACTGCACATCCAAGTTCGCCGTCAGGGGGTTGACTCAGGTTGCAGGTTAGATGGCTTGGTGCTCTCTCCCGGACATGTGTGTAACGGTCTGATCTTGCGTTATTAGCTGTCGAACTTGGGAGGTATGGGATCACCGTGAATGCATACGCGCCGGGACTCGTTGAGACCGCTATGCGTCAGTCTTGTGTATGCTACTGTACATCCGTGTATATATTAACGGTCTCGCAAATAGTCGATACACTGCAAGCAGACATGGTGAGACACACGGGTGACACAGGGGGCGTTATCGATCTAGTGAGCGCTATCTGGTCATTCTATGGTTCCCACCTGTTTGACGGGGCAAATAAAAGGTGCTCAAGATGACAGCTGTCGGACACTTGGGTAGTGCCACGGACGTCGCAGGATTGGTGGCATACCTAGTGTCGCCAGAGGCACGCTACGTCACTGGTACGCGTCTTGGTTCGCATTAAACGATTCGTATCGCTCATTTTTTGTCTTGCGACTTGCAGGCCAGACGGTAGGTGTAATGGTTGGAGTATTAGCTACTGTCTAACCATTCGACAGATATCGATTGACGGAGGAACATACTTTGACTAACTGACTATGTACGTACTTCCGTAACCTTTCGTTTTGTTTTTGGGTCCGTTCCGAAGTTTCTAATGTAAATGGAGTGTTTGATTGTACAACACTCGGGTGATCTCAGATCATTAAGATTCTCGGATGTTTCTATGCATTGCATCCACTCCTATCAGTAGTTGAAGGAACCATTGACAGACAAACCAGTAGTGTATCGACGATGGACGAAAAGAAGCAGAAGGGAAAGAAAATAAAAAACGAAGCCTCCTTTTCAACAGACTAGATAGCCTAGTTTGTTTGCGCACCGACAGCCTGTTGCAATACCGATCAGTCGACGATAAGGGAAGAAGAAAAGTAGATAAACATACAAGACGCTTTAAATGCTCCATAAACACTTGCAAGCTCACGTCGTCCGTAAAAATCGCCTGACCCGCACCCGCAGTCTGTGCAGAACCGTACATTGACGTCGACATGTGCGTTGTCGAGGGGTTTAGCTTGGACAACAAGAACCGTGCTTGACTCCCTCCTTGATCACACACGATGTACCGTGGGATCGGGAATCGGTCAGTGAGGAGATCCTGGGCGTCAGCGACAGGTGCTTCGAGAAGCTCCTTGAAATTTTCGTAGCCTTCTTGGTCTTGGTAACCTGCTTTACGCCACTGGGCAACAGTTTCTCCGTGGAAAATGAGAATATGGAAGAAGGTGTCGAGGAGGAGGATGACGTCCGGCTTGATCGAGACGCTGTCGAGCAGGACAGGTTGAGGAGGTACGTCAAAAGTGTAGGACATGAGGGTCGGTTGAATCATAATCAAAGAATTGTTGACGTCTTCTTCGTTCAAGATATGTCTGGAGATGTGCGATGTGAGGAAACATTCGACGGAAGGGGGGAAGAACTACTCACCTGTAAAACGCGGTCTCGTCCGGACTGTTATTGAATACCTGCAAAAACTGGCTGCGCCTCAAATGGAACATGAACTGGGGATAAATGCTAAAGTTGTCCGTCAACCTAAAGCTTGTTGGGTCTTCCTTCCTATAGTCTGCAAACTTTTGACACAGTCGAATGAGCATTCGATCCAACCACCTCAGTACATCGGATGAGTCGTCGATCTCTGCTTTGAAAACTGCTATTCTTGCCATGAGCACGGCCGCTGCTTCTTGATCGAATGAAGCAGCAATATTAGGTGATCCAGCTTCTGCAAAGTTGCGTGCGATAGTGGTCACCCGTAGACGTTGCTGACCGGAGGAATGTTGGTAGTGAGTGACGAATTGTATAAGGCCACGGGAACCGGGCTGGAGGGCCTGGCCTGCAGGAGTGACGACTTCGAAATATATTGCGGCAGATGATCGCGGAGTAATGCAGTTCAATTTCCACGCGGATGTCTGACCAATGCCGATCTCGGTCTCGCCTACGCAAGCCGACTTCTTTCCAGCGGATATGGCGTGACCGATCAGGCCAGACACCCTGAGTTCCTTAGTAGTCTTAAGCAGTGTCAGATGGCGGGAGAGGATAAGCGGAATGAAGAAGAAAAACCTGGACGTCAAAGGTGGCATTGAAGCCCATTTGCAGGAAATCTTGGTCGTCTTTGTTGAAGACACGGAGGAAACTTTGCTTGAATATTGAGGTGGCAAACGAATCTGACAGAACGATGACGCCATTGGTCGAATTAGGCATCGATTTCATTTCCAAAAGGCCGACTTGGTCGAGGCAACCAGCGAAGAGATCCACGATGTGCCCATTGTTTGAGGCCCTCTTTGCAAGACCCTCGTAGAACTACAGGCGGCGTAAGTGAGACAGAAAATGTAATTCGACAAAGCATATACCTTGACGGCACGTTTGTAGTGTTTTACACTGTCACGCTCAATATCATGATGTGAACGGATGGGTTCCTTCAGTTCATTGCTGACCACGATACCGGGACCCTCGGTAGCGGGGCCACCAGCAAAGAGCATGATACGAGCACCAGTGTTGGGATAAGTAGTCTAGAAGCAGTTTGGGCATGAGACAAGGAAAGGATGAGATACACTGACCTCCAACAGGCCAACTGCGACGCTGACGGCGACACCGGTGCAACGCAGAGGACGCTTGTCGTTGGCGACCGGCCAAGGATCACGTGCGAGGGTTTCGAGAATGCCGGTCAGCTGGAACTCGCACTGTTGGACGGGGAGGAGAAAACGAGCAGCGCCAAAGGCCTGCTGGGGCATTGGTTGGCCGGGACGAGGGGCTGCGCGTGCGGTTGTGCTGAGGCCGAGCATGTCCTGGATTTGCTTTGGGGTGTATTCCTTGCCGCCGCGGAAGACATAGGACTTGCTGCACTCGGCATAGCCGATTTCGTGAACTTGGGTCTATGCGGGGGGTGAGCGACCGACGGGGGAGTTGGGCGACACGCACCATGGTGCCGTAGGTGATGAGGCCGACAAGGGCATAGGGCGGGAGGAGGCTGAGGCTGACGACAAGGGCATCGCGGAGGGCCTTGAGGTCTTCATCATCGAGACAGGTGTCGACGACAAAGAGGAAGATGGGGGGCACTTGGGCGGGGCGTGCGAGGGTGTACTCGATGGTGGTGTATTTTGGGAGGAGTTCTGCGGGGAGGTTTGTGTTTGAGATGTCCTTGTAGTGGGGGGGGAAGGCGTTGCGGGAAAGACAAAAGGGACATATCCACAGCTTGCCGCGGATGTCGATCTGGCTGGGGGGTGATCAGGTGACCGACGGGGCAGACCAGCACAGAAAAGCTTCACCAGTACGGATTCAGGATGGCGCGGCACGGGGGCTTGCACGTGACAGGCTCGTAGAGGACAGGGGGCAGATCTTCCCGGTGCTTGAGGGGGGTGTACAGCGCAGAGATGGGCACGACCGTGCGGGTCGCCTCCATGCGCGACGACGGCCACACATTCCACGAAAGCCGCACACCTGCATGCGGACTGCATATGAGCGAATCAATCCCCAATGCTGGCCGGACGCACCGTCGCGTTCCTCGACGTCCTCAAAGTTGAGCATGGATGAAGGATGGGTTTTCGTCGACGTGTAGTGGAGTCGATGAGGAAGAGACAAACACCGCCAAACAACCGAGGGCCGCATCAATTATGTCACTACTAGTACAGTACACTTATGATATACACAGAGTAGAGCTGCCGACGTCTGCTGTTGCGAGCGATGCATACAGTCGCTAGCCTAGGATGCTCTCAGCGACTTTGCCGTGTAGATTATCAAAAGAGTATAACTTCAGCTTACTGACCAGTGTGATGACTAAGCTTTGCTTCTCAACTGACCACGTACATGTAAAGTTCCTGTTCTCCGGCCTTGAATGTTTTTGCTGACCGAGAGTGTAGGGTTCGCGTACACATAGAGTCCCCAGAAATCGCCCGCGCGAGTCTGCACGTTGCCCTTCCCTGGTACACACACATTTATGCACTCCCATTTCTCTCTATCTATCCTCTGCTCGCGTACGCCTACTGCCTGCGCTACGACGACTGGATAAAGAGCGAAGAGTGGACGTTTCTTGCCTGCGTCTCCCTCGGCGCCGGTCACGCGCTCAGCTTCTTGGTCACGCGTTGGAGCGCAGGCGCAAAGGCTTGGATAACCACTCGCACGGTCCGCCTTCTTCACATATTGACCATCGCATGAGCTGACAGACCATCCCAAAGGCTGCCTCCGTCCAAGACGCCGACTGCATTCGTCTCGTTCCTCACCAGCACCGCGGTCAGGGTGAAATCGTGCCCTTGGTCAAGGGACTTCCTTCGGAACCGTTGTCCTACTCCTTCAACTACCAAAGAGACACCTATGTCGTCTCCAAGGCGGAGCCCCTCGTGTTCACCCGCCTCCCATATCCGTGCACCAGCCGACCCCCGCTATCGGATTTCCTCGCACCGCCCGGTCTCGCAACGAACAAAATCGATCCACTCAAGTCCTTGTACGGCAAAAACGAGTTCAACATCCCCGTGCCCTCTTTTGCAGAACTCTTTGGTGAACACGCAACCGCGCCTTTTTTTGTCTTCCAGATCTTTTGCGTCGCCCTCTGGTGTTTGGATGAGTATTGGTATTACAGCATTTTCACTCTCTTCATGCTTGTCATGTTCGAATGCACCGTAGTCTGGCAGGTGCGTTGTTGACATGTCCCCCCGTGCGTGCACGCGCTTATGGACTCTTTTGTAGCGCCTCAAAACATTGACCGAGTTCAGAACTATGTCAGTGGTGCCGTATCCCATTCAATGTCTTCGCGATTCCAAGTGGACAACTTTGCGAACGGATGAGCTGCTCCCTGGCGACGTGGTCTCCGTTGGTCAGTTTAGTCCGTCTCTTGCCCTCTAACACCTAACAGCAACCGTCCAGCTCGTCTACAATCCGAAACCGTTGTCCCGGCTGACATCCTCTTGGTTCACGGTACATGTATTGTCAACGAGGCCATGCTATCTGGCGAATCAACTCCTCTCCTCAAAGAGTCTATCCAGCTCCTGGACGCCTCGGACAAGATCGATGTCGATGGGACCCACAAGAACGAAATCTTGTTTAGCGGAACAAAAGTACTCCAAGCAAGCCCTACCAGTCAGCACTTTTTTTCATAATCTGACTCACGCAGTGTTGATGTTGTCGCTAGGCCAGGGACAGACCTCAGCGGGAACTCCTGACGGTGGATGTCTGGGCATCGTATTGCGTACTGGCTTTGGCACAGCGCAAGGTCAACTGGTTCGCACGATGATTTTCTCGACTGAACGAGTATCTGCGAATAATATCGAGTCCTTCTTGTTTATCGGGTTCTTACTCATCTTTGCCATTGCTGCAAGCTGGTATGTCTGGGTCAAAGGTACATCACTTTATTCGCAATTCTTCATTCATCTTCTCACTCGGCCTCACAGGCATCGAAAGAGATCTCAAAAAATCAAAGTTGTTACTCGACTGTGTGCTAATTATTACCAGTGTTGTGCCTCCCGAGCTACCCATGGAACTCTCACTTGCCGTCAATGCATCCCTTGTGGCACTCTCCAAATTCGGTGCGTTGATTCCTCCAGAAGTGAATCAGACTAAGCGAATCAATAGCCATCTTCTGCACGGAGCCGTTCCGCATTCCTTTTGCTGGAAGAGTCGATGTATGCTGCTTTGACAAGACGGGCACAATCACGGCCGAGAACCTGGTTCTTGAGGGTGTTATTGGCATTGAGTAAGCCTTCTCATGTCTGCTGATCTCCTCACCATCTGAAAAAACCCGACCGGTAGTGACTCTGACAAATTGAGGCTTGTGGATGTAAAGGACGCCGGCAAACAGACCGTGCTTTGTCTCGCTGCCGCCCATGCTTTAGTTCGCTTGGATGATGGCCTCATCGTCGGTGATCCCATGGAGAAGACAACTCTAGAAGCACTCGAGTGGCAAATATCCCCAGGTTTGTCTGTGCGAATGATATCGTGCATGCGTTAATGCATCATGCTGTTGTTTACAGGTGACTCGGTCGCTCCCGCCTCAAGCAAGGGTCCTAACACGTCACGAATTTACATTCGCCGTCGTTTCCAGTTCTCTTCCGCCCTCAAACGCATGTCGACGGTGTCCACTCTTCCTTCAGGCAAGGCACTCGTGGCTGTTAAAGGTGCTCCCGAAACTATCAAACACATGCTGGCACACGTACCAGAATGGTATGATGAAACGTACAAATGGTATACGAGACGGGGTAGCCGTGTCCTTGCCCTCGGTACCAAGGAAATGGATTCAATGTCGATCGACAAGGTATTACCATCTTTGGTTATTTCGTCTCTATTTTAATCAGTCTTAAAAGATCAATAAACTACACCGGGAGGAGGTCGAGAAAAGTCTTACATTTGTCGGATTCCTTGTTTTCCATTGTCCGTTGAAAGCGGACGCCGTTCAAACCCTCAAAATGTTGGCCGATTCGTCGCACCGTGTAGGTACTACAATATGTCCCGCGTGATTGACATACTGAGCCCTGGTTCAGTGCATTATGATCACAGGAGACAACCCATTGACGGCCGTGCATGTCGCTCGTGACGTAGAAATTGTTGACAGGGATGCACTTATTTTGGACCTGAAGGAAGACGCTGCTCACGATGCTGGTATGTTGATTGGCGCATTAACATCTTTTGTCTTTTACAATTGTTTCGCCTCATTTCAGATCTATGCTGGCGTACAGTGGACGAGAGCAAGATTATTCCAGTTGACCCGTCGCAGCCTCTCGACAAATCTCTCTTTGATGAGTATGACATCTGTATAACGGGAGCCGCCATGAAGCAGTTCCAATCTCTACCTAGCTGGAATGATCTCGTGCAGAACACCTGGGTCTATGCGCGCGTTTCTCCTTCTCAGAAGGAGTTTATCCTCACTAGCCTCAAGTCCTTGGGATATGTCACATTAATGGCCGGTGATGGTACGAACGATGTCGGTGCACTTAAGCAGGCACACATAGGTGTTGCCCTCCTAGATGGTTCTCCTGAGGATCTGCAGAAAATTGCCGAGCACCAGAAAATGGAACGCGTTAAGAAAGTGTACGAGAGTCAACTCAAAATCTCCGCACGTTTTGGCCAACCGCCTCCACCTGTGCCACCTGCAATTGCGCACTTGTATCCAGATGTCGTTGAGGCGCAGAAAAAGGCCGCGGCTGACTTGCATGTTGCAAGACAGAGGAACCCAATGGAGAAGGTTGGTTAGGTTTTGACGCTTTAATAGTCCTTTACTCACCGGCGGGTAGTTTGACCTGGCTTCGATCACGGACGCATTATCCAATATGGATGGCGACGAAGATGTACCTCAGATCAAGCTCGGGGATGCATCGTGTGCTGCTCCGTTCACTTCGAAGCTTTCTCACGTCTCCGCTAGTGAGTCGCCTCAGACTACTACATTAGATTAACTCGATCTGCCTTTTAGTCAGCCATATCATCAGGCAAGGCCGCTGTACGCTGGTGGCAACGATCCAAATGTACAAGATCTTGGCGCTGAATTGTCTCATCACTGCATACAGCTTGAGCGTGCAATATTTAGACGGCATCAAGTTTGGTGATTATCAGGTAACTGTGAGCGGAATGTTGATGTCGGTCTGCTTCTTGTGTATCTCTCGCGCACAGGTATGATTACCAGTATGCACTTTTTATGCGATGAATCTCTTAGCGCGCACTGCTTATAGCCCGTCGAGAAGCTTTCGCGCGAACGGCCCTTGGGAAATATTTTCAATTTCTACGTGTTGCTGTCCGTCCTAGTTCAGTTTGCATTGCACATCGTTTCTCTGGTGTATATCACCAACTTGGCACACTTTTACGAACCGTGAGTTGGTCCATCCGTTAGTTTGTGTATCCTACCTGACCCCTGTTATCGCAGACCTGGCGTCATCGATCTTGAGGCTAAATTCGAACCAAGCCTCCTGAACACGGCCATTTATCTTCTTGGACTTTCGCAACAGGTCTCTACGTTTGCGATCAACTTCCAGGGCCGGCCCTTCCGCGAAGGAATACGCGAAAACTCCAAGCTGTATTGGGGTCTCATCGGAGCCAGCGCAGTCGCATTCTCTGGATCGACCGACTTTTTCCCTGACCTGAATCGGTGGCTTCAGATTGTTGAAATGGACTCTGCGGTGCGTCACACTCATTTACTAAAATCTTGGCTTTCGAGGACCGACGCTGCATGACAAACAGTTCAAAATCAAGTTGACAAGCGTTATGATTGCGGATTTCGCTGGGTGTTGGGTGATTGAAAAGGCGTGCAAATACTTGTTTGCGGATTTGGAACCCAAACCGTTGATCACCCGTGGACGGGAGCGGAGGGAGGCAAGGAGGAGGGAAGAGGCGAGGATGGCGGCTGGGGCTCAAGGTGACAAGAAGGTGCAGTGATGGATAGGATTCGTGGTTATATCATATCATAATATTGGGGTGGATGATTACACATAGAAAATAGAATAGTATGAATGGAAGTGAGACGAGGTTCTGTCGTGGATGCAGGAACTAACGGATGCGAAAAACTCGGTCATTTGCCAGCAAACAAAATGATACTCAACTATTACTCCAAAAGGGATTTGATCCCTTGGTAGCAGGACATGATGGTGGTCCTGTTCTTCAGCGGGAAGAACCCGGCCTTCTGGGATTCCTCGATTAGCTCCGGGGAGTACGACTGTATGATCGTCCTTTTTTTCGGATATCGTCCCTGCGCTATCGCCCCCGCCAGTTCACGGGTCATGTCGATTTTGTAGAACGTAGGTAGCGTGCCGATCATGGTGATGCCGAAGATGTGTTGCTCCTTGAGCGGCGGTAACCGATGCTCGTTGACAAGGTTGTCGTTGTTGTGATTGAACGCGGCGACCGCTTGCGCAACAAGTTGGGGAAGAGGGTTCTCGGTAGAGCCAAGTCGCTTGTTTTCTTGAACGATCCGAATACAGTCTTGCTTGTCGTAAACGCTAATATCCGGCTTCGCCCATAAGTTCTCCCCGCAGATGTGAAGTCGAAGTTCCGGCCTTGGTTTCAACGCCCAGTCCTTGTCGGGGTTGCTATTCGCGAAACCGGCGATCCTCAGGAGGATGCCGGAGAAATGATCAACTGAGCTCTCCCAGCCCGTCGACCTGACCATCTTGACCGCCATAAATAACGAACGAACCACGGCGTCGTCTGCCTCGTTCAAGCACGCTGCGGTGAACAATTGTGGGTGCTTCTGTCGGCGGGGAGTGGTGTCGGCGTCTCCAAAGAACCCAAACTTGTCTTCATTGACCACCTTGATGTTGTACGCGTTCAACTCGTTCTCCGTCCACTTGCTCGCCGAGATCGCCCTGCGTGCCAGGCGAGCCATCTGAAACCATCGATTCTTGAATTGAGTTAGGTGTGCATGATTTTGGACTTACCCTTGATGTGTGATAGAATTCTTGAAGAGAACATTTTGTCCCCATTGCTATTTATGATTGGAATTCATTTGGTGGCTGACGCTCCTGAAATGGGTGAGTCGGGAGTATCAGTGAATTGAGACAGACCAGGGGGGGGGGTCATCCACCTGCGCGAGGCGCGGTGGTGACGGGAGAAGGCAACCGTCGAGCCCGCTTGGACCGTTGAAGGGACGTCGACCGGCCCTGGGGTTTCCAGGACGTGACCGTTCCGTGGGCTTGCCGACTTTGATGACCACCAAGTAAGGTACGACATGACCAACGCACTCGTACAATCCGGAATAAACCTTGCTCCTGTTGTGCCGTCGAGCACCTTCGCCCAACGATACAAACCTCAACGGCTCCGGGTCATGGTTGGGATCTACGCCAAGAATGTCAAGGACGATGCGAGGAGTAGGCCGATCATTTACGGAACCAACAATGTTACCGTCGCAGACAACGAGAGTTAGTTTCCGCTTGTCATCATACTTCAGTTGCGAAAGCGAGTCGATAGTACGCCGCAGCGAAACCTCGCCTTCCGTGTAACAGGGCACCTGACAAATCACAAACTTGTCGTGATCCTCCGTCGCACGCGGCGAGCCAAAATGAATGCAGTGAATTTGAAGGCAATGATGCTGGCCATCATGACCGACAGCGCGAAAAGGATATACTGCAAAAATAGAGTCTGGGGCGAGTTACGGTTGTCGATCATGCCAATGAGGAATAGGTTGCGAAGGCAGGTCTTTTGGGCAGAGAGCGTCCCGGAATCGATGTTGAGGTTGTTGATCACCTTGATAAGGTCCTGGCCTGAACTGTACTTGAACAAATTGACGAGGGTGTTATCCATGAACTGGGCATTTACATCGCCCGGAGCCACAAAGGGACCGCACTTGACAAATGCAGTCAAATCATAGACAAGGCCATTGTAAATACTGAGGGAGGATCCCGAGTTCGCCATGCTGGGGATCTTCTTGGGAATGCAGCCGATGCGATTGTCCCAACGCATGATGGTCATACTCTCAAAATACCAATCACTGCGAGAATCGTTTGCCACTGCACGGAAATAGTGGTAGCGAGCGTTGGGATCCGTCGTATTTTCCGATTTGAGTTGTACCCATGGGTTGACAGAACCGGAGACACCGTTTCAAAGGGCGCTGACCTGCAAAGACGGCTGAGCACAAAATGTTTCGAATGCATATAACAACTTGCCTGGACTGGGAATGGATTCAGAACGCCATACTGCTCTAGGATTGTCTGCGGAAGGGACAACCGTAACAACTCTCTGATACGTCGCCGTAACTTGAGTATAGACATTGTTTTGCGAAATTAAGTACCAGTGAGATGAGAGTTCTGACGTACTAGACACGTGCTCCGTTGGACAGATAACGAGTCCGAGAATTGCAATAGCGCAGGCACAGATAAACCAGATGATTATATTGAGTGGGAGCCTTTCCGTTCGGATGCGTGGAAGTTTCTTCGCGCGTTTTCATTGTCGTCGTCATAGCATGTGTATTAATCGATGTGTCCGTTGCCGTGCCAGTTGGCACGTTTGGTGGCGCATTGTCGTCGTCGTCGTCTTCGCATGCGCACGCCTTGGCAGACACAATGTCGTCATCGTCGTTGTCATTGCATGTGTGCGCATTGGTCAACAGAGTGTCATTGACGTGTCCATTGTCACGTCAGTTGACACGTTTGGCAGCACGTTGGCCGTCGTCGTCGTCGTCTCCGCATGTGGGCGCGTTGGCCGATGCAATGTGCCCGTGGTGCGAGTTGGCATCTTCGGTGGCGCATCGTCATTGCCGTCTTCGTGTGCGCGCACGTTGGATCACTAGCTGCGTGGCTGCCAATAGTTGGTAGTGGTGTGAACGTTAGCAGTGCCACTTCATGCCCATTGCATTCCCGGACTGTTTCTGAGCTTTGGCTGTGCAAGCTGGCTCTATGAAAGGCCAAGCTAACCGCAAGGTCAAAGGTCAGCTCGACGACCAACAGCCAATCCCAGCCAGAATGCTACCTGCTTGCAACAGTTGACTTGCTAGAGAGCGTTAACATAACTGGAATAGAAATTAAGCACGACTCACGTCTCTTTCGTGCCTTCAAATCTACGAGACGTTCAAGTCGAGTAAAACCCGAGTTATAACTCAACTGAAATTCAGTCTAAGTCTAGCTCGTTTTAGTCAGCCGGCTCAATTGTTGGCTCCCAATTCTCTGATTGTTCAAGCCACAGGCCCGAGTGGCCGAGCTCCAGGATACTGGACATTCTGGGAAGATCCCGGATCCCGGCCAGTCTGGGAGTGTGGCAGTCGAGCGACATGTTGGATGGCTCGCTTCATACTACAAAGGCAATCTCAACGAGCAAGTGGACAATCAAAACACGAGGTAGATATACCAAGTAGTCCTTTGTCTTCTAACCCCCTGTGGACCGTGGTCCCACCGTTCTCGCGTACCCGCCCGTCTTAGTGTTTCCGCCGTCGGGGCTGAGGGTGTCTGTCATAGGTAGGTATGACATGCTAATACCCTCCGCCTGCAGCTGACTGCTCACTCCGACACACTTGGATGCGACGGACGACTGCACATTATTTCTGGCTATGGAGCAATTCAAGTCATCAGGCTGCGAGATCTCAATCGATTATTTTCCTACTACCCTCCTGAAGAGGCTACGTGTATGATAGCGACATGAAGAACTGGTCGCTGGGCAGCGGCCGGAACTTTAACTTCAAATCTGCGGCAACTTGAATGGACAAAGCCGGACAACTCATAGAGTTCTCAAACGTGCGTACACACTCGACTTGCCATGCACCCTCTGACTGCGCCCAGATGCCGTCAACGAGACCGGGCACGCGGCACGACTCGAACACCATTGCAGACCCTCACGTATTCGACATCTTCCGCAACCTCCTCGAGCACGCAGACGCAGTCCCCGGGTCATGAACAAGCTTTTCGATTCCGTCGCGTCGGGCTTCAGTGCGCAGATAGACATGGCAATCAGAGACATGTGGGAGCAAGACCACCACGTCGCCATGGTGCACAAGGGGCCCCCTGAGATGTACGCGTTTCTCCTCTACTGGTTCGTTTCCGCAGCAGAAAAGGTCAAGGGATGCCACGCACCCCCCCCTCCACGCGCCCTTCGTGGCAAAGTTGGCAAGCCTGCTGGCTTTTGTGCCGCAGCAAAGGCCGTAGATACTTGAGCTGGATCAATCAGATACCGGGCATCCTCGGGCTCTTTGGCTATGAAGCTCACCACCCATCACATCTGGCTGACCAGCCCAGAGGGGGACACATTTATTACGTGCATCATCCATGCTCGTGCTCAGTTGCTCACCCTCTCCAGCTGCCCTTGGCTATCAGCTTGCAGAATGTGAACAGTTCAGGTATTTATGATTTGGCCTGTGTTTATTGGATTTGTAAATTGTAACTTGCCTTCACAGCAATTGACTAGTGCCAAAGGGTCTGTACTGTACTGCAAAGTAGGTCTCTGAATACCATATGGCAATAGCAACCTGATCAATACATATGATAATGCTTACTGTACCTGTGATGCCCATGTCAAACCCATCTCCACCAGCAACTAATAATAAATATCAAATGTATGTGGATGAACACATATGTTAATGCTCAAGATTGTTACCTTTCAAGTTTGAGGTACTACTGTGACAAACTATTGCATGAAGATATTACCAGGGTTGAGTAGGAAACTAAAGAACTTTATTCAGTTTATGCTACATATATATGCAAAAAACACAGTGGAGCAATAAAAAGTACACAAAGAAGAAAACCTAATATTCATTATGAGAGTTTTTATTCATTATAAGCTGTAACATTGCTTCAAAACAAGACAGAATGATAGGCCTATTATCCATTGACATCATTCCCTCATCAATGTTCTGACTAGGCTTTGGTGTCTCTGGAATATGAGCATGAACAATAGTCTCCTGAGCTGGATACTGTCCAGTTGCAATAGCATAGGAAAGGGCAGTTGTGATTGGAATCTTGTAAAAAGTGGGAAAGGTTCCAGTCATTGTAATACCATATAGGAGTTGCTCCTTCTGGGTTGACAATCCAAGTTTTTGAGTGCGTATTGAATTATTGGCAGAAAAGGCAGCAATTGATGAAGCAATAAGATAGCACTGAGGATCAGGACCACCAATGAACCGATTATCCAGTTGTAGAAGTAGATGGATGAGATCATTTCTGTACTCATAAAGACAAAGATCTGCTATAGGCTGTTTCATTTTACCACATATAAAGAGTGGTAATGGATGCTTCCATGAATGATAAAGCCACCTTCCGGTAACAATTTCTTCCTCCCAAAGTCTTGACACGAAGTATATGACTGAGAAGTGTGAATAGCCACGATGTTTGTATGTTTTTGCAGCATCCTCCATATGTAAAAGGACAGGCTTGGCATTATAATGATTGGGATCAGTGACCTCACTAGATTTTTGTATGGAAAGAAGACCATGTGGAAACATGGTGGGCTGAGACAGGGTATGGCCAAAGAAGGTAGAGGCATTTTGGTAGATGACTCGAATGTTGTATGCTTGAAGGTCTCTCCATGTCCAGTTTCTTGCAGACTTGGCAGCACGAATGATATGAGCCATTTCTATGCTTGTCAAACTCAGAGTGCAATATCAGGTAGAGACATAAACCTACATTGTGTAGCAGTGCAGGGTGTGCCACGGGTTTCTCCACCCCTATGGTTTTGCCTTTCTTTTATCTGTCCCTATTCTATAGCGGCTCGTGTAATCAATTCAAAAATGCCGACTGATTTATAAGCAAAGCACGTTACAGAACCTCACTCTCATGTGCAATTTTTTTTTGTCCCGCCATTTTTCCCACTCCCCCTGCAGAAAATATGGGCGAGCATTCCGGGAGTGTGGGGACCAGTCTGGGAGTTGCGGACTCACCCATTTTGGCCCGCATAGTCCGCCAGTCACTAACATAAGATGCAAGTAAGTGCGGTGACAATTTGGTACAAATCGATATCGCGACGGCACAGTAAAACATACGCTGTCCTTAGAGCGCCATCGCGATCCCAATGAACACAGGCCAAATCATGAATACAAACCGAAACTTGAGCTTCTCGACGTCAACTCCCCGGCGGCCTGCATTTGCTACTACATATAACTCCTGTCCACCCGTCCCACTCGGCAATATTGTCCCCGATGGCGTCGGTGATCGCTCGTTCTGTGTCGTCTTTCTCGTGGGCGCTGTATCATCTTTTCTTACCGCGAGCGTTATCACGGAGCTCGTCCTACTCGCAGGTGCCATCACAAATGCGGTATCGTTCGTCTTGGCCGTTCCAAGCCGGAACGTGCTACGGCCCACGACAGGGATGACAATGGAGGCAATGACAGTCATTATCGTGACCACCCAATGACAACGAAAGGGGGGAAAGGCAAGACAATGATCGTTGGCAACTCGGAGTCTTATTGCCAAGCACTGCGCAGCCAACATCGCTCACTCCCGAACGATACAATCGCAACGCGCGGAGATGAATGTAAAAGAGAACAAAGAAAAGAAGGACATACCACCGAGACCATTGCTTCGACTTCGTTCGTAGTGTAAGTTGGGAAGGTTTCTCTCCTGAAGCTAACTGGACAAAAAGTTCCTACATCAATGATCATTTATCGTTCCGCCACCATCGTCACTTGCATCACTCACCTTTGTACCGGCGGCTCCACTGGTATCATGCCATGGCGCGGTCGCAGCAGACCCGGCCACCATCTCGTACAGAGGGGGGGTATGGGAAAACCTGCTATTCGGATATAGCCAATCCCAATCCTCTCCGATTGGCCTGGCGGCCATTGGCTGTGATCTCTGTCGATCAGCCGTCAACACTTGAGCTTGCATTTCTCGCATGAGTTGCATCGGGGAGATTGAGCCCGCAGCGAGCACGAGCGGCTCCGCTGCTAGAGAGATGCCGACAAGGACAAACAGGTGCGTGTGCGACAACATGTGCGATTTATCTTTGTTTGAAGAGGATATAGAAATACAGACCCGCTGCGACGTTGAAAGCAAGACACTGGAAAGAGGCGGAGGGGCTTGTCAGCGCGAACTTGGATTTGGGCGCGTCGAGTCACGTGCACGCGAAATCAATTTCTATCTTTGGTGTGATGTGAAAATTCCGAGTCGTAGAGTCAAGTCGACCGATGTCGACGTGATGCTCACTGTTCCCGTCGTTCTTGCGCGTAAGTTGTTAGCCACTGTACAATGACCCGAAATTCACTCCCGCGTAGTCATGAGTATTGCAGCTGGCTGGAAACAACAATTGGCATGGACGTACGTAGACATGGCATAGTCATGTACCGCTCGTCGAAACTCAGCATGATGCGCAGTTTCAGGTCTCACGTCACGGCTGACGAAATTTTCTCTCGTCCCTGGAGTGTACGCCCATGTAAGAGCCGCTTCGATGCGGGAATGTGGTACTGTAGGCGAAAAGCCGTGGACAGACCATTCTGCCGGCGCCAGGTAGTATCAAGTAGTTACAGCGCTTGGCGGACCGCAAGCTCGTCTCCCAATAGGGAAGACAGCACGCGTGCTCTGGCGCCCGATCTCACACATCAGGTACGCAAGTGATGCTTCTTATGTAGAAACCAGAATATTTTCCGCGTCCCGGTATCTTGTCCCGTCTCACTACTAGCACCATCATGTCTACAGAGGAAGGCAGACCCGATAGCGAGAAAAACAACGCCTCTCGACAGCATGTCTTTCAAGTAGAGACAAAGGATGTCTATGATGAACCTGCCCTCGATCCGGTCTACCGCGCAAAGGCGCGGATTCTAAATGATGCACTGCAAGACATTGGCATGGGAAGATACCAAGTGAGTTTCTGCTTGTCGATTCTCTTCCCTAGTATGCGCCAACTTGTTCCACTGGCATTTCCTTTGATTTGCACGGTGTGCTATGAGTATTGATACTGACTCATTTTAGTGGTTTCTATTCTGCGTGGCTGGCTTTGGTTGGTTATCGTGAGTGTACAGGCCTGTTCTCGAATGAATATCTGATCCATCTGTCAAATCAGTGATAATCTTTGGCCAGTGAGTAGACCCGAGCGTAGCTGCAGTGATCGTTGATTGGCCCCGCGCGGTGCTCTAGATCGTCACCGGCCTCATCCTCAGTCCCGTCGTGTATGAGTTCAATGTCGAGGGTCCATTCCTCAAGCTTGCGCAGAACGTGGGACTGCTCGTTGGAGCTGTCTTCTGGGGTGTCATGTCAGACATTTGGGGTCGTAGGTAAGGCGGATTAGGTTGCTGCATTTGGATTCGCCAATTTATATTCGCGTAGATGGGCGTTTAACCTGACACTCCTCATCACGGGAGTATTTGCGATTGCAGCCGGGGCATCGCCAAATTATCTAGCACTCTGCTCTCTTACAGCAGTTTGGTCCATCGGCGTAGGTGGAAACCTGCCAGTAGACTCTGCAGTATTCCTCGGTTCGCCTATCGACTATCGGTTGATTCATATGCTGACGTTCGCGCTGGCAGAGTTTATCCCTTCCTCACATCAGTATCTGCTTACCGTGCTTTCCATTTGGTGGGCCTTTGGACAGCTTCTGGGAAGCCTGGTAGGTGATACCGTGGCGGTTGTATTTAGGAGAAACATAGTGACAGAGCGCTTGAGTAGGTCGCTTGGCCGCTCATATCTGATTTTTCATGCCCGGGTCCTCCCGCTCCGTGTCCTAGATCTTCAAATGAAGGGTGGCGCTACTTCCTCTACACCATGGGTGGTCTCATGATGCTCCTCTGGATCCTCCGTTTCTTTGTCTTCAGCTTGTACGAAAGTCCAAAGTATTTCATGGGCCGTGGAAAGGATTTAGAGGCAGTTGAAGTCATTCATAAAATTGCGGCATACAATGGAAAGACGAGTTATCTTACTGTGGACCAACTCAAGGAAGCCGAAAAGTTAGGGGTGGGTTTAACAGAGGAAGAGACCAAGATGGACGTATCAGCGATGGCTGCTGTCAAAAGAAAATTGGCCATGTTCGACACAAGTCATGTCAAACCCTTGTTTGCGACTCGTAAGATCGCGTATTCGACAACCCTACTGATTATTCTGTGGGGTAAGTCCTATGCTTGTAGTCTGGTGGGTTGAAAGCTGATCACCCGTGAAGCATTGATCGGCTTGGCTTTTCCACTGTGAGTACACATTCGTTTCGTAGCATGATCTCAAGTTCAATCTGATTACAGGTACAATGGGTTTGTGACGTACTAGTATGTTACTCCTCCTAAACATGGTTTTTGCTGACATTCTCTGTAGCCTTCAAAGTAGAGGGGCAAACTTCGGCGACAGCTCTGTCTATATCACATACAGAAATGTTTGTCATCTGGTTGCCCAGGACTTGCGACAGCACTGACCCTGGCTCAGCAAATCATCCTTAGCGTGATCGGTGTTCCCGGAGCCCTCATGGCAGGGTATTGTGTTGAGATACCATTCCTTGGACGCCGAGGCACACTTTCGATATTCACAAGTACGTTTAGTGCAAGGTTGTCTCACTTGAACTAAGCGGATTGGTTTCAGTCCTCACTGGTGTATTTATCCTGGCGTCAACAACGGCACGCACATCGAGTGCATTGCTCGGATGGAATTGTGGATACAGCTTCACGAGCAACGTGATGTATGGCGTTTTGTATGCAGTGTCCCCCGAGTTGTTCCCTACGAAAGATAGAGGGACCGGGAATGCGATGGTTGCAGCTGCGAATCGCATATTCGGTATAATGGTGAGCCCTCGATTGCCAGCGACAGGTGACTTGGCTGATTGGTATAGGCACCCATCGTCGCATTGTACGCCAACCTAACCACGTCAGTGCCGATATGGGTAGCTGGTGCAATATTTATTGCTGCGGGTTTCATTCCGTTGTTACTGCCCTTTGAACCTCGCGGGAAGGCGGCATTGTAGTTCTAGTAGTACCAAATGATCTTATCTTATCGTCGAGTGACTAAGCAACAAACATTTTCTACAAAGACTACGACGGATGGAATTCACTCCTGGGCCTGCTATTCATCGGGTCCTTTGTGCGGACTGCGGTGAGTCCCCTCTGTTCCGGTTCCGCCTGTTAGACATTCCTCACATCGTACATAAACGATCAGGGACACTGATCGAACCCAACTCGGCCAATCTCTGCGTGGGTTGCCTGCGGAATAGGTGAGCAAGCAGAGATCTGCGCGGTGCACGTCTATGAACACACACTCGTTCCACCAGTGTGGACATCACAGAAGGCATTCCCAAGCAATGTACGATTTACCATCGCATGTGTCTGGCGCGCGATCGTTGACGGATCTGTCTTTTTAGCGTCGGTCTCGTTTTGCCGAAACTGCGAGCGTTTCCTGTCTCCACCTTCTGCATGGACACTCGCACGACCGGAGTCGCAGGAACTTCTGGCGCTGTGTTTGAAGCGGCTCAAGGGATTAAACAAGGTGCGCCTTACGGAGGCGCATTTTATCTGGACAGAACCGCACTCGAAACGCTTGCGTGTCTCGCTCACGATTCAAAAAGAGGTGTGTTTTGTATCGTTCTCAGAAGGACAACCCCTGGCGTGTTCTCATGTTGCGTCATCGTGGTCAGGTTCTTACTGCGACGATTCTCGAGCAAGTGTTTGAGATTGAATACCTCGTCCAACACACCCAATGTCCAGATTGCACTAAACTCGCTGCGAAAAATACGTGGAAGGCTCTCGTTCAAGTCCGGCAAAAGGTCACGCATAAGCGCACGTTCCTGTTCCTCGAACAGCTCATATTGAAACACGGCGCACAAAAGGATACGGTCGGGGTAAAGGAAGTGAGAGACGGGCTGGATTTCTTTTACAGCCAACGGAGTCATGCGATACGGATGGTCGAATTTTTGACAGGTGTCGTGCCCGTGAAGTGAGTGCTTGTCTTCGTTTGATAGTAGAGGATGTTAACGGGCGTAGATCAAAGGGATCTGAGCAATTGTTGTCGATGGACACTCATTCGAACACAGCCAACTACAAATTTACGTACTCGGTGGAGATCGCCCCCATTTGCAAAGACGATCTCGTTTGCATTCCTCTCAAACAAGCGCGTTCGCTGTCCAACATATCTCCGTTGACGATATGCACGCGCGTCGGGTCATCGTTTCAGCTATTGGATGTGAACACGCTCCAAGCCGTCGAAGTAAGTGCACAGGTGTACTGGCGCACTCCATTCTCCGCTCTGGCGGGCGTGACGGACCTTGTCGAGTTTACGGTGTTGGATGTGGAGCCCATGGGGACATATCGTGGTCGTTGGGTGCTCGCGGATGCACAAGTCGCTCTTTCTGGTGCGTTTCGGAGTTCTGGGGGACACGGGGACGAGGACATGCTCATGGACCATGAATCGGTGGGAGGAACGAGTCAGATCTTACATACGCGCACGCACCTCGGTGGGATCTTGCAACCGGGAGACACGGCGATGGGCTACTACCTCACTGCGTCGAATTTCAACTCGGATGACTATGCAACCTTGCCGGCGGATCGTATTCCGGATGTGATTCTTGTCAAAAAGACGTATCCGAATCGGCGAAAAAAGGGTCGCGCGCGTGCATGGAAGCTACGGAGTATTGCCAAGGAAGCAGGAGAGGATGGGGAGACGGGTGGTGGGAGGGGTGTGGTTGGTAAGATGGGTGGACGGGATCAGAAGAAGGTGGAGGAAGACTACGAATTGTTCTTGAGAGACTTGGAAGAGGATCCGGAGTTGAGGGCGAACGTGAATTTGTACAAGACAATGGACGTCAAGATGAAGGGTCTGAACGGGGGAAGGAGAAAAGGAGGGCAGTATGGGATGGACGTGGACGAGGTTAGTTTTGTGAAGAACGGTAGCGCGGGCGCGCATGTGGAAGAGGAAGAAGCAGAAGAGGAAGCGGACTTTCCTGACGTTCAGCTGGAAGAATTGCTGGAAGACTTTGACGAGATGACTCTGGGCGAAGACGGAACACAAAGCAATAGCGCTAGATAGGGGACCCCAAAATTTACAACCAGTCTACTAAAAGTTTTTATCTTTTGCGCGCTCCATGGCTGTGAGGATATGATATCAGTGGTGCACAAGAGAGACGAGAGGGCGACGACGGACGGTTGTAATGCAGGAGCTTTTCGATGAGATCGACGTGGGTCAGGACCATGCGACGACAGCAATATCGCTTGAGTTGCAATTCGTCGAGAGCGTCCCTGGAGACCTGCAGTGAGATATGTAGCTGAGCGACGACGTCCCATGATGGCGTACCCTTCGCTGGTGTCATTTGCGAGTAGCTCCAAATACGCATTCCACTTGTCGCCGATGACTTTTCCGCAAGTAAAGCACCGCACGGGGATGATCATTGATGACAGTGAAGGTGCACACGTGACCTGCCTGCCTCTGATCATGTTTGAATTCGAGTTGCAGGACGAGCTGCAGCTGCTCCAAGACATCGCGTCCTACGAAATCCCCAACGAGCACGACGTCCACGACACAGAGCCAGGCCCGCTGCTTCAACGTACGTTCGCGCGCGAGACTTGCCATACACCACCTCTCACCTCACCAGATGCCGTCAACAAGACCGCGCGCGACTCGGACGCCATCGCAGACCCACACGTATTCGACATCTTCCGCAGCCTCCTCAAGCACGCAGACGCAGTCCCAGGACCCCTCATGAGCAAGCTTCTCGATTCCGTCGCGTCAGGCTTCAGCGCGCAGATAGACGCCGCAATCACAGACGCGAGGGTGCAGGACCACCACCTCGTCATGGCGCACAAGGGGCCCCTCGAGATGTACGCCTTTCTTCTCCATTGGTTTGTCTCCGCGGCAGAAAAGGTCAAGTCGAGGGGCGACAACGACGCCCCTCCACGCGCCCGTCGTGGCAAAGCTGGCAAGCCGACCGGCTCCCGTGCCGCAGCAAAGGCCGCAGACACCTGGAGCTGGATCGATCAGATACCGGGCATCCTCGAGCTCTTTTCCAAGGCAATGAAGCTTACCACCCATCGCATCTGGATGACCAGCCCAGAGAGGGACGCATTCATTACGTGCGTCATCCGTGCTCGCGCTTGGCACACAGTTGCTCATCCTCTCCAGCTGTCTTACCCGACCCGCCTATCACGTCGCAGAATGCGAACAGTATATGAAGGACCATTCCATCAAGCAGAGAGTTTACAAGGTCATTTGCGTCGCCGTCAAACACCACGGTCATGGTGTCGCCGCACAGATCAGCATCATCCAGTCATTGCAGTATTATGAACATCTCGCTGAGCCCATGGCGGAGCTGTTGTCCTACCTCGCCAAAGACTTCGACCATGCCCAACTGGGAGACGAGGTTCTGCGCGAGATCGCAGGCATGACTTTCAGCGGACAAGACACGAAAGGTCCCAGAGCCTTTTCACGGTTCCTCGTCAAGTTCGCAGAAGAGTCTCCGCGGTTGGTGCTCAAACAAATTAGTCTATTGCTCGAGCACCTAGACTCCGAGGTACGCGCCCTTTTTTTTTTCTATCACTCGTTGTTATCCATAAATCACGTGCCTAGTCCTACCCAATGCGCATGGCTCTCGTCGAAGTCATCGGTTCACTCATTCGCGAGCTCTCCGACTCAAACTCTGAAAACGCGACCAATGACTCGACTCAGACACACAAGCAACTCAGCGGGCTCTTCGACCTCCTTATTTCACGCATGCTCGACTTGTCCTCCTATGTCCGCTCCAAAGTTCTTGCTACCTTCTCGAAGCTCTGTGAACTCCGTGTCCCGTTCCCAAAACAGCGACTCAGAATCACGAGGCATGCCGCCGCCATGTTGGAAGACAAAGCGTCCACGGTCCGCAAGTCAGCAGTGGCATTGCTGGCAAAGTTGATAACAACTCATCCGTGGGGAATCATGCATGGCGGGCATCTAAACCTCGAAAAGTGGCAAGGTTATTACGAGGACGCGGCAACTAAACTGGGGCAGTTGGAAAACGTCGTCGAACAGGCTGTAGCAAGAGACGGGACTGAGCAAGATGAAGATGTCAAAGGCGAGAGCGAGGAGGGTCTAGACGATGATGGGATCGAGGATGAGATTGCAATGCAGAACGACGATGGTCAAAGCACCCCTCGAGCTCGTAAAAAGAAGAAAAAGTGTGTACCAAGCTTCGTTATGTGCTCCGTTCCGACCCTTTTCATTAGACCAAGCATAGAAGACGATGACATGGATGTCGACGAGGCAAGAGATGAGGATTTAGACAGTATAATGGACGACGACGACGACGACCCCCAACCAGAGAAACGCAAAGGAAAGAAAAAAGCCCGTGATTCAACGGTAAACATCGCTGCGATGGCATCAGAACAGGAGGCCCTCGCTGCCCTGCAGTCCGACGAACTTCTTCATCTCAGATTAAAGAAGAAATACTACTCGGAAGCTCTTAATTTCATCAAGACGATCGAGAGTGCTATGGATTCCGTGATGCAGCTGCTTGGCAGTACGAACAAAGCAGAAGTATTAGAAGCCATGGACTTTTTCCGCACAGCCAGCGTATACGAATTCCCAACATCAGAGGTAGCACTCACACGTTCTTTGAATGATGTTTTTGACCCACAACTACTCTAGCTCGGGATCAAACGCATGCTTCATTTAATATGGTCCAAAGATAACAACCAGACCTCAGAGGATGGGAAGGAATTGAAGGGCGTACGCTCCCGGCTACTGGAATGCTACCGTGGCTTGTACTTTGATCCCATACCTGGTATGGAGCCGAAACAACAAGTAAACCGAATCTCCAAGAATATGATCGAGTAAGCTTATTTTGAAACCCTTTTTTCTTTGTTGTCTTACTGACCTCACTAGGCTGACTTACGATTCGACGCTTGCCGAGTTGACTAGCTTAGAAGAGATGATGAAGACAATGATGGAAGAAGATCTCGTCCACCATGACATTATCAACAAACTATGGCAAGTCTATAGTAAGCTCGATTTGGACGTTTTCATACAATGGGTCGTTAATAAATATTTGTCAGGCTCTCCGAAGTCCCTTCCTGCATGTCAACGTCGAGGCGCAATTATCATCCTCGGCATGTTTGCGCTGGCGAAACGTAGTGTTGTATCTGATAAAGTCGACGTTTTGCTGAAAATCGGATTGGGTCCTCTTGGAAAGGTAGCGTTATGTCTGTCCCCTGATGTTATTGACTAATTATCGCTTCAGGCCGATCTTACGCTCGCCAGGTATTCTTGTGTTGCCCTTCAACGCCTGAATGGTAGCGCGAAGAAAGTTAAAGGTAGACTTGCCCGCTAACTTTATGCGTTTCATGTTAATAACCAGATGGACAGGTTCCTTGCTCAACAAAACCCTTCGTATGGAGATGGAAAATCCTGTCTTCAAAAGGCTACAAGATGCAATAGAATATCCCTGCCGTTCTACAGAATGGTTTGGGATGGCTGAACAAGTCATAAATACGATCTACGCTCTGGGCGATCACCCCAACAAATTATGCAATGAAATCATCAAGAACCTCACATGCCAAGCTTTCGCGCGCAAGACACAACTTCCAGTGTCATCTGACGCGCCTATGGATGAGGACCGAGATCCGAATGCAATGTCTGAGAGCGTGGAGCCTCCGGCATCAGCTGCGCCATTGTCGCAGGCTGTCTCCACACAAGCTGGGGATCCGGCCCAGAGATCGGAAGGGAAAGATGTTGGTGATGTGTTCCATCTCAGCCAACTTTTGTTCGTCGTCGGTCACGTCGCTATTAAGCATATCGTCTTCCTCGAACTCGTCGAAAGGGAATGGAAGCGACAAAAGGACGAAAAGGAGCTGGGTTCGTTTCATGACTGTCGTTTGAAGTAAGGCTGCTGACGGAAGCATCTAGCGGAGAAACTTGCGGTAGGATCGAATTCGTCGAACAAGGGGTCTAAAGTGGTTGAGGAGCTTGATCAAGTCGCTGGCAATGTCGAAGACGAGATTGGCGAACGCATTGCGGCAGTGCGTGAAACGGAGCTTTTGTATGGGCCAGACTCCTTGTTGGCACTTTACGGACCTTTGCTCATCCATGTGTGCGGGAGCCCCCACAAGTTCAAGGTGACCCTTCCAATGGTTTTTTCGTTGGGGTATACTTACGATAAGTCATCAGAACCGAACTCTCCGCGCTACCGCGACCTTGTCCTTTGCGAAATTTCTCTGCGTCAGCTCGCAATTCTGTGATCAACACCATCACCTCCTTTTTAAAATTCTCGAAACCTCCAGAGACCCAAGCATCCGTAGTAATATTGTTATTGCGCTCGGGGACGTGGCCGTGTCCTTTAGCAGCATCATTGACGAGAATAGCAATGAGCTCTACAAGGGTCTCTCAGACCACGACCTGGTTGTCAAGAAGAACACGCTCATGGTGCTAACGCACCTCATCCTCAACGGAATGATCAAAGTCAAAGGTCAATTGGGCGAGATGGCCAAATGTTTGGAGGATGAAGAGCCGCGGGTATCGGACTTGGCGAAGCTATTCTTCACGGAACTATCGACGAAGGATAATGCAATTTATAACAACCTACCGGACGGTATAGCGTCCCTTGTCTATTGTTCGGATGGCTTTTATTTACTTATTCAATCTCACCAGTCATTAGCCACTTGTCGTCCGGGGAGCATGCCGTCGATGAAACTGTATTCCAGAGCACAATGCGATACATCTTTTCTTTCATCGAGAAAGTAGGTCCCTCTTTATCTCCTCCAATGCTGCCTCACCTCGCCATCGATGCCAGGAAAAGCAAGCGGAAAACATTGTCGAAAAACTCTGCCAACGTTTCCGCCTCTCAGAAGACCCACGTCAATGGCGTGACATTGCATTTTGTCTTGCGCTGCTACCGTTCAAGTCGGAACGGTCCGTAAAGAAACTCATCGAGGGGCTGCAGTTTTACCGGGATAAGCTGCACGAGAAGGATGTATTCAATCATTTCACAGAGATTTTGACCAAGGCGCGGTCGAACAAGTCAGCGAACAAGCCAGATACGGAGTTGAACGAATTTGAACAGGTGAGGAGGGGGCCAATGTTGATATTTGATATTGTTCTCTCTCCAACTAGGACTTCGCGCGCTCATTCCTTTTGCTTCTCGTGTTTGCATCGCTTTAGATTCTCGAAGAGCATAGAAAACAAGGCGAAGAGGACCAGGCGTTTGAGAAGCGGGTTGAAGGGAAAAAGGCAGCTGCGAGGAAGAAAGCGACGCGGCGTTGTGAGTCAGCCTGGCTTGGGCTCGTGTAATACTGGCTCACGTGTTCCTCCACATCGCAGCGCGCAAAAAGGTCCAAGTGCAGGAAGCCGAAAGCGAACCCGAGGGTATAGCCGCGACCAGCGAGTCGTCTGCCCGTCCCAAACGGGCGCAGACCGCCACGCGCGACGACGACTATGACGACATGTACATTTAAGACGACCGATCCTTCGGTCTCTTGCTCGAAGTAATGTTTTTTATATACGTGTAATTTTCGACCAGCGCTAAACATGCAATGAAATGACCTACAAATGATGTATAGCAGACAGCGCAACGAATGAACGAGAAAGACGTAAAGAGCGTTGGAATGTTGAGCAAGTGATAAACAAGTGTGCAATGAGTGAGTATCAAGAGTTGGTGTGCGTGGTGAGTCCATCGTCCTCAAGGAAACGAACAGAATAAAATAATGGATCATAAAAAAGAAAGAAAGAAAGACAGAGAAAAGGAGTGTATGTCGAGCCCACCATCAGCTGTGCACCAATATCAGGAACAGAGATACGGAGACAACGATGGCGGTTAATGTTAGTGAATAGGTAACGAGGCTGGAAACCCGAGAAAAGAAGAAAATGACAAAAGTAAAGAGAACAGAGCATTAGATTAGAAGAGTGGTATACGTTCGGGCTTGACGAGTTACGCGAAAAGAAGAAACCTATCTCCGGAAAAAGAAACGACATGCTCTTTCTTCTGTTTCCACCCCCACACAAGATGAAGCAGCAGGAACCGAAAAAAGAGAAGAGAGAAAGGGTCAAGAGTACACGGCTGCAGTGCGTTCCTCGAAACTCTCAAACAAAGAAAAGGGCCAAAACACATTGTTCGCATTCATTCCGTCTTTTGCCGACCACCGCCACTGCCTCCTCGCATAATGGCCTTCATGAAAGCGAAGAAGCGGTCGGCATATTCGTGCGGTGGTACCGGACTGATTTTATGCTGAAAAACAGTTATGATTCCGAGTTGTCTTGCGTCGCGAAAGACACTTACACGATCCGCCTTTAGACCCTTCCAAAAGTGCTCCAATTGTTTGACGGCCGAGTAGGGCGTCAGAATATCGATAATACCGAGATAATAGAGCGTGTCCATCGCTCGGTTTGTTTCGTCAGTCGCTTGGAGGCCACCTTCGTCCTGATAAAATATGAAGTGTTGTCGCTCGCCCGTGTCTTCCTCAGGCAAGTCGAGTGTGTCCGAGCCGAGGCGCTTTGGGTCAAATTCACGCATCGCACGCTTCATGGCAATGGCTTCAGGTGATCGTGCACCCTTGTGCCGAGTATTTTTGCGACGAATCGCTGGCACTGTCGGCTGTTGAAACCATCAGAACTGCATAGCAACAAAGTAAGGATATATACTTGCCGAGAAGACCTTGAGCGTGTTGCTTCGCACGTTGTCCCTATTGCCTCGCTTGATGAGGTGGATGCCCACAAGCAGACTGTAGTCCATCACATGCACTGTCTTCAAAAACTCCACGTCACGACGGAGCTGTTCTGTCAAAAGAGCTCGCTTTTCTGGACCAAGCTTGAGCATCTTGCCGCGATTGATCCAATTGAGGTCCTTGAGAACTGCACGAGGGTTCTTCCTCGCCTTTTCTTCAGAATACTCTCTGCCGACCGTACTGCCCTTGAGGTCATATGTCTCGTGGATATCCTTATGTGGCGGGAATAGGTTATTCATGATGACAAAGTGAATCTTACGACCTCTCGGGAGCTTGACGCGATGCAGTCCATAAAAGCGGGATAGCAACGTGTGCGGGTTGCTTTTCACGTGCGTATAGTATTTCTTGAGTATCGAAAGGAGAAACTTGTGCTCCGAATGCCGGATGGTCTTGATAATGAACCGGTAATCGCGCGAGAAGTAGAAAAACGAGCCTGATTTTCCCGGGGAGCCCAGTTCGGAGAGAATGTACTTTGCCGTTAGTGAGAGCAGGTAGTCGGCGGGATCGAGTTGAAAGTAATCCTCGCGCAACTCCCGGAACACCCACGGCGCGTAGTCTTTAAACTTGAAATCGTACTTCGCGGAAGGCGTCAGTTCATTTCCGATGCTATCCGTAATGTCAGGAAATCGGTCAGACAATACAAATAAAGCGGATCGTACATGTCAAAGGAATACTTATGTCGTGCAGTGAAGTCTTCGTCAGTAAGTGGTCGTTTAATCTTTGCTTGACACCGTGAAACCTGCCAAGAAAAGATACATTTGATGAGCTATACTGTTCGCGTAAAGGAGCGTAGCTCTCACAGCAATGCGGATCCCCGTGAGCATGTTGTACATGAGCACATAGTTGACGTGGTCTTCCCCAATCAAGTTGCCCACGAGCACTTTGTCATCGTCTTCCTTTCCAACAGAACCTCTTCGTGCGGGGCTACGCGTCCAGGCTTCCTCAGCGTCCTTTTTTTCCTTGGCTCTCTTCCTCTGCCTCCTGATCTGCTCTGCTTGCAACTGAATGTCGTCCTCTATATCTGAATCGATGTCGTAACCATACCCCGCCTGCGGCGCCGACCGCACAGGACGAATATGCCCCCCCGTTGTGTTCCGCCTCGCGGGACGGGGGGGCCCACTCCCACCCGCGGGTGGCTGAAGATAACTGTTTGGAGGCTGGGACTGCGACAAGGACGATGCATGACTGCGCATATATCTTGCCGGAGGAGGCGAGATTGAGCTAGGGACAAATCCTGGGCTCGATACCTCGGGCGTAACCAGCACTTCTGATGCCACGTCTGATAACGCCAGCGTGCGAAGCACGCGCGCGGACGAGGCACCAGTGCGCCCGCTGTGAGTGGACAGCCTCGTGTCGGTCGACGACCTATGGAGCAAATCGTGATGGGGTGGCGGGAGCGGTTTTGAAAACGCAGTGGGCGGAGAACGCGGGAGTGCCCGGTGGGTTTCATGCGAGCCCATCGAGCCCGTCTGGTCGCTAGACGTCGATAGTGAAGCGCGCGTTCGCTCAAGGACGACGACATCCTCGAAAGCACCGGGGTGCGGGTCAGGTTGAGGTTTGGAAGAAGAGGCGTGCATGGCACTCTCCAGCTCGTCGCCCTGTTTGATGCTCGCTGGGGGAGACGGCGGCGGGGGGCCCACCGGATTCAGTGGGGTAAGATCGAACGGACGCGAGATAGCATTGCCACGTACGGCAACGTCGGTAGATACGACGTGCATAACTGTGGTTTTACTGGTGGCGTGAAAGACGGAGCTGACCGAGACCGAATTTGAATCAGGACCGAGGGAGTCGTTCGTTTTGACGAGATGGAGGTCTTGGGTCTGTGAAACCTGACTAGCAAACACTTGTCTTGGTGTCGCCGGCTCGGAGTCGAGTGCGTGCAGGGTCTGTGTCGAAGTTGGTCTCGAGGGGGACTCGATGGAGGCGGGGGTGTGGGGGGTCAGCGGGGATGCTCTGGCAGTGAAGAAGGATGTGCCAGCAGTCGAGACCATGCTCTGTCTGTTGTCCTCTGACGATGTTACCAGCGGCGAAAGACTCGCCATCGTCGTCACGGCTGCACTGGCTGCTAGCTGAGAACCTGGAGACGGGCAGAGATGCGGCCAACAGCTGGCGGCGGCAGTCCAAAGAAACCACCAACCTTCCCGAGTGGCTATGTCACGCTTGGCTTTTTTCACACCCACTACGTACGTATCATAGATAAAACGGTATCCCGTACACCACCGGCGCCGCACCAGTCAAGTACTTGAGCTTGCACAACTCCCGTGACCGCGCAACCGCAGCCACCACAGACGTCCTTTCCCGCCCGCCCTCTCGCACCGCATCGGGGTCCAGATGCAGCCGGTCAAACACCCCTTGCGTGAATTTGTCAATGTCCCGGTCCGTCACGTCCCACAGGTTCGCCACCAGCGTCGGGCTATTTTAAACACGCCACAATCAGCCTATCGTCACTGTGCAGAATCATCACCCACCATCCAGCAATCATGTAATTATTTGGCGTGCCCACTCTGTCGAACTCCCCCATCTCCCGAAGTGCCCCCGAGGAGCACCCCCACAGCATGGTCGCCGCGCATCGTGGCAGATGCCGAAGTTTGTGCGACCGGGCATATTGTTCTCCACCTCCATGCCCGAAATAGCTAGACACGTCAGCCGATAAATGCAGGGGGTAAATGCTGCAAACACGCACATGACAAGGTCTCTTCGCGAAAGCGCATTCAGCAGTTCTTGCTCGCTAGGTGCACGCCCGACAATCCCTTCCCATCCTACCCCGTGCATACCCTTGAGCCACGAGCTAAACCTCCCCTCTGTCCCTTTGAGATCGCCACTTGGATTTAGGACATAGTACGTCTTCCGTGAATCCACAGCTATCCGATCGATCACGCCATCTCCGTCCTCTCCGGCGCTTTTCCTCCGCGTCTCTTCAAGATGCATCCTATCGAGGAGAAACTCCAAGCTTGGAATCCGGCTGACGCTCTGGCCCCTCAGTACCGGCAGGCTCTCCCAGGGAATGCTCTGCAAACTCCTATCCAAAACCAAGAATGTGTGGTTCTCTTCGGTAGGCGTCACTCTGGACCTTTTTCTCACCACAGCGTGTTCCTCAAGTGCCATACGTAAGTCCACCATGACCTGATCCATGTCCACCTCGGAGATGGCGATAGGCACACCATGGAATTGATATAGGTCCAGAATGAAATACACCAGATCTTCGAGCTCTTCGTCCCGGCATTTCGGAGAAAGCGATGAAAAACACGCCAAGAGTGCATTATCCAGCCGAGGCTTCTTCTTCTTCTTGTGCTGAGGCGGAAGACTCCGCTTGAACAACTTTTCTAATCGCGTTCTTAGGTCGCCGATTAGCTCATCCGATAGTGCCGTAGGTGGACCTAGAATAGTCTAATAAAACATAGCGCCATCATTACAAGGATCACATCCTAGCGAGGCACTGATTACGCACCTTGAATGCCCCTAGCCAACAAAATTCGATGTTCTCCAAAAGCGTCTGTAACCGCTTATCTAGCACAGCCCTTTCAGCCCACCATCCCGCTTTCCCGTGAAGATCATCACTTCGAACATGCACTGCCCGACGCGTGCCCTCGTCACTTAGCCGCACGATCTCCCGCAGCTCGTGCAGCGCATCCTCCAGCATTAACCGCGACTCGTCATCTTCAGTATCTCGTCTTCCGCGGAGAGGTACGCAGAATAGGAGGGGCTGTGAAGAAGCCGTGTGTAGGCGACTAATGAACATGCTCGACTTATCTGATGTCAATGTCATGTGGATCACCACCCAGTTATGTGGAAGCCTTGGTGTCATCTCCAATAATGACGATGGTGAATGGATCAAGGAAGTGTACTTTTTCTCGACCATAGACCAGTATGATCTCTGTATTTCATTGTCGTGGCCGTCGGAAGGCGACGATCCGCCAAATGAATTGCGTAGTCCCGAGTCGATATGAAGAGGAGTCCCGTCAGATGTCATGCCTGGCCACCGTAGATCATCCGCGTTCGTGTCCGCAAACTTATATGGGATTGCTTCCAACATCTCTCGATGGAGTGTGATAGCAGACGAGGCGTCTGAACGAAAAAGGTCACCGATCGACGAATGCAGCGAGATCGAGAGAAACGCGCGTACCCAACAAACGTACCGCTAAAAGGGGGGCTTCCGTGCTGGCTTTGCCAAGTGATGACTGCAGCGTTCTGATCATTGCGAGCGATACCGATGCTTCACGTACGTGGGGCACCGTGCCTCTTCGCGATGTCAATGCGAGGTCAGCCCAGAACATTTTCTCAGAGTCGTTTAGCGTGCCCAAAATATTTTGGGTTGCTCGAACAAGTGAGGGTTCCTTGTCTCCAGACATGCCCATTGGCAGAGCAATCGCTGTATTCAAATCTCAATGCACAGAAAACATGAAAGACAAGAAGGAGCATACTGGATTCGGTGAGTGAACTCAAGAACATATCTGAACGGAATTGTTCATAAACACTGTGCAATGTCAGCCTTCCCATAATCGAGTGTTCTTCTCCCTGTTCCCAGCATATATCGGCACTCGGCTACCGTCGTTCAAAGGACGTACACGTACCTTTATCTCAGCAGACGACGGTAACGCCAACAACCGTTCCACCAAATTCTTCAAGACTTCGCTATCATCATTTCTCAGCAACCAGACTACCGATACTGTAAGTTGACACGAATTCTGGTAATGAATGAGCAACTCACTGTGTCGACAGAGGATGGCAGACAAAAGCTTGGGTACAACCATGCCCTGCCCACCATGGACCACAGCCCCTATCGGGGATGCCTCAAGACTCGACTTGCGACGCCTACTTGATCCCGGTTTGTGCGAATAGAAAAAAGGATAACCAGTAGATACGCACCCGCCATCAAAGGAAGTAATCTTTCGTTCTAGGTCTTCCAAAATTTTCCATGCCAGTTCATAATGCTCTCGTGGATTCCCTTGGTTCTGCTCCTCTTCGTCCGCCTGCTCACATACCATACCATAGTCTCCCTTCAGCCTGTGCGCATCTGCCGCGTCGATTCCCAACACGCCCACAAGAAGATCTGCAGCCCTCTCTAGAGCACCCCAGCCTTCCCTTACAGCACCCTGTCCTAGGAGGACTTCCCCACGAAAGATACATGCACGCGCAATCACCGCGGATGCGTGCGTACTCTCGGCCAGATCGAGCACCTGCTGTATGAAATAGAGCGCCTCACGCGGCGACCCGCGCGCATGATATGCATGCGCAAGCGAAAAGAGCGTGGATACGAGGTGAGAGAGAAGCCGCCACGAGAGGACGTCGGTTGGCGTTGACTTTACCCGCGGGGAGGCCGTCGACGGTGAATGATCTTGACTTGCACTGTTCGAGACTTCGAACGGGTTCGAATTCTCTTCCGTCGTTTTCGGGGCTGCGGTCACCGGCTTGAGTCGCGATAGCGCATCAATTGCACGGTTCCAGAGCCGCAGGGATTGAAGCATGCTGCACAATGCACCCACGACGTTGTCCTAGAATAAATGGTGAAGGACTCTAAGTGGACCTATAACAAAAATCTTACCTTCGAATATTGAACAGCAGCAAAAACACGACATGCCAAAGCCGCCCGCTCCAGTCGTTCTACGCGCATCCGAATGCGCTTCGCCGTCGGCATTGTCTTCTCTTCAATGGCGATGGCAACCTCTAGGGTTTGAGCGTCGTGATAGGCACTTGCGCTTCATCAAACTTCATCAGAACGATCCTTTTTCAACGTGTCATCATGCACACCTTGCCAAAACATTGTCCCCAAGCGCAAAAACTTCTGCTTGGCCAAGTGAATATCGTACCCGTACCTCATCAAGGACCTCGCCAGACTTGAGGATGTTGGTGCATTTATTCAATAAGACGTTCGCACGTTTGAATTTACCCAGCTTGATGTATTCATAAGCTAAGTCGACACAAGTCACCGAATAGACTAGACAGGGTATTTAATGGTGAATCCCATTGAATTGAACATGCGTATTTACCTTCTGCAAGAATAGGTTCCTGGTTCTCACAGACCCGTTTGAACACCTCGAGGAGTTTTACCTTGAGCACGATAAGTCCCAACAATCCGAGCATGTGAATATTCATCTCTAGAGTTCCGCAATCAGCACACATTAAGCATTTTTAAAAGAACACATACGAATCAAGTCCAAAACAGATTGGAGATCAAAAGCAGCTCCCATTTTCTTAGCTGTTGCAGAAGTGCAGGATGCACGTTCTCCCGTGTTGAGCGAGACTGCCTTGAGAGCTAGTCAAGCAATGTTAGCAAAGTACTTGACCGTCGAGTAAATGGGCCACCTTGACGAGGCTGCGATCTGAGTGCGTCAACTGCCACTTTCTTTGAATTTTTAGTGACAACACTACCAGCTGCACGCTCTTTTTTAGATGCAGCATTTGCTGGTCCCGTCGCCTTTGTTCCGGGCCCCGTGAAGGCCATTTTCCCTTTTGGGCTCGCTTCTGACTTCACCTTACCAGGGAGCAGTCCATTGAGGACATTACAAGCGGCTTCAACATGAGTCATGACAGCATTCATCGTCTCCGCTCCCGCAAGCGATCGATATGCATGTAGCGCCAACCACATGTGGGCGCTCAACCTTAACTGTGAGATATGACTTGCAATGGAGAGTGTTTCTGGCGTCTATAAGAGGTGACATGTGAGGTAAACAGGACATCAGAGGCGATATAAACTGTACCCACCTCTAGCGCGAGTAAATCGAGTGCCTCTTGTCCTATGCGATCTACGTCGAGTGGTGCCGTGGGATCTGGTCCATCACTTCGTCTGTCTCGCCAAGATGTGCTGAGTGCCAAAACCAATATCCGGGCCCGCTGTATCGGTGCACCACCGGTAGCACACACCGAAAGTAAGTCGTCCAAAATGTGACCCATGGTCTCGCTTACACCATCCTTGTGTCCAATGCTTTCTAGTGCGGCAAGTTGGCGAGTCAAGACCGCACCCGTGATCTCCGCCCCGAATCGGTGATCCGAAGGGAATGTAGAGATTGGGTTTGACGATGAGGATTGGTCGGCGGAAGAGCGAAAGAGGCGTCGTAAACTAATCTGTGCAGGGGAAAGAAATAACTCGCATGTCGCAGTGTACGTGAGTCGATCGATGATAGAAGAAAGTTGCTTGAGAGGTAGGGACGCATTAGGGCCAAACGGATCGACAGACGAGAAAACAGCGATATGATGAGTATAAGGAAATGTCCGGACACATTCGATAAAGCATTCGTAGGCGATCTAAGCAGATGTCATGTTAACAGATGAAGCATACGCCAGCGCTGCACAACACCTTTCGATCTCCAATCTTGAAATGACACACTCCAAGAAGCTCGTATCTCCGGAAAAGTTGCTCTTCGAGTTGTTGTCGCCCTTCCTTTTCTTTTTCATTTTCGCCTTCCTGTCTACTAATGCCTGCATCGCCGTACAGGCCCAGAACTCGCCTTCCGAGGATGCAGCCTTCATTGAGAAATCGTACAGCTCCACCCAATCGACTTGCTGTATACAAAGTTCCGCCGAGATTATGCAAAGTTGCAGAAATACACCGAAGGAAGGTTGCCATGTCATCAGTTGCTATCACTCCAATAGGAGTCGAGTCAATGACAGCAGTGGCACGCTGGAGGCTACTCAGCGCTGGTGTGTAGCTGTCGACATCTGCAGGATGGAGTCGAAAGCGGGCAAGGGCAAAAAAGACGTCCATAAGAGATGACAGTGTAGCCTTCGTTTCGTTGCTTGACCGAGCCCCAGCTCCGTCCTCAAGCGAAATTTAGCAAATGGGGGGGCGGAATCAAAGCAAAGGTTTACCTGCATCAGAATGCCCTCCAAGGTAGTCACAATGACCTCCAACAAGCATGTTGCTGCATGTCGCGATTCCCTGTTCTGAACCTGCGGTACATCCAGAACTCGGACCGCAGCGCGTCTCAATCGTTCCAGCGCGCGTTCCAGTTTACTACGCGCTCGGAGTGCCTCTGAAGACGTGTTCGAATGCTGTGCTGATTCCAGGGAAGCAAAAGAATCAAGGTTTGACATAAGTCTACCACAGCGGGAAACCGCATCTGTCGCTTCCTCAACATGTCGGGTAAGTTCTGGGCCTGAAAGGACGTGAATTGTGGAAAAATCGGTCAGATAAATGAAGACTATCTTTACCTTCACTCTCAAGACTTGCCATTGCTTTGACAAAAATCCCACAACACTGGGAACATTCCACTAATACGTCACTTTTAACAATACGAGAATCGTCTTCGGCCGCGCTCGCATTTACAGACTCGGAAAGTTTAAGTTCACCAACCCGAGTCACAAGGCTATCAACCGAGGAAGATGATAGAGCAGTAGAATCGGAAGGGGGAGCATGGGCAATGAGATGCGGTCGAGACGATGACGAAGACGGAGGAGCACCCATCAAAGCAGATATACGGTCTAAGATGGATATGTCATCCTGTAAGAGTTCGTTACAGACATCAGGCGATTCAGCAGAAAGACTATCTAATGAGTTAGAGTCACCTTTCGAGCGAAATTCATCCATGTTTCGCACATCTGAACAAAAGATCGCCCACGAGAGAAATCTGGACCGTGGAGGCTTTGAGCAAGTTTTACTATCTCGAACAAACTTTGCGAGACACGTGCGGCACCGGCTGATTCCTCCTCCTCTCTGTTGGGCCCCAATGAGAACGTTCGAGCATAAGAGAGACATGCTTTGTGGAGTTGATCCCAAAAGGTAACAGACTTGATGGTACCGGAAGAGGTGTACAGCAAGCATGAGAGAGCATATATGCGAAGGTGGAATATAGATTCAGAATCTCCGTCCGTCTCGTCACCTGAAGAGAGAGCAATACATGCTTTATTAATAAATGCGTATGCTTTTGTGAGAATTGCATCTCTCGTTTTTTCAGGGATATTGTCACGTTTCATGTCTGGCGCCCAGACGAGCAGGGAACGCGAGTGGTGAAGTGTCGTAATCAGATTTCTCGCCGAGGGCGAAGGAGAAGGACGCGTAAGAAGAGATGTCAGAGCATTTAATGCATGTGCAACAGACATGACAAATAGAGTGAGCATCGTTGAGTCGTCTGAGGTTGAGGTCGGGCGGGGAAGTGAAAGTAAATGCAAAGGTGACGGGCTATTGCCATATGTGTGTTGGTCACAAGCTGCAATACGCAACAGATGCGAATGCATGGCGTCGAGAAACTGGATGGCCTCTTCGTACTGGTAGCTGAACCATCAATAGTGCCCGTTTGCTAAAGTCTGCCACGTACCAAGCCAAGCGTGATCAGCTTTCCCGTGATGCCGCAAGTCGCGCGTTCGACGTCCAGGTCATCTGGAGCAATCTCTCTGAGCGTCTCTAGAGCTCTCTTCGCTGTTCCTGTCGCGTTGACCACCTTGGTTGCCATTGGGTTCGCTCTACGTCCATTCCTTGTTTCCGCAGGGTTAAACTTCCACTCAGACTGAGTTGCGACAGATAGGATTTGAAGGGAAACATTCACAGCGCGCATACAATTCGTTCTCTCATCCTCTGTCACTGGAGGAGGAGCCTTGTTCTGCTTCACCACCGAGGGTTTAGAAACAAGTTTTGCTGAAGGGCCGTCTAGAGTCGTTGTCACCGTGACGCGTGTAGTTCTGCGTGTCGAGCTGGTCTTTGTAGGAGGCATTCAAGGTGGTGTCAATGAACGACGTTGAATACTTGCGACGCGTCGAGCCACGTGACACATCTTTCTTCGCCATAGGTGAGCTACATATACATTGCTGACTTGGTATCTACAGGAGACCACTGTTATATTCCCCGACATACGCCTCTGCAGCTGTACAGGCTCCAGTCCCGACATTCCAAGGGTCGTTGCTCGGCTCGCACTTGGAGTTGTCCCCGATGTACGAGCCGTCGCAAACGGAAGGCGAGCTTGCCGACAAGGTGAATGTCTTTTGAAATCATCTCAGTACATGCCAATGGCCTTCATCGACAACTTACCGAGCCTGAGCCGTCGAACTCGCACGCAGTGAATATTCCTGGATATTCGACGGAAGGGTAGTAGCAGGTGATTATTTCTCCAGAGCATGTCCAATAATTGAGGCATGCATTCCCCTGATTATTGGGAAGGGGGTCGTAAATGCAATTCGGACAGGCCAAGCACAGTGCGCTGGCGCGAGTGGAGAGTCCGAGCAAGGTCGCGAGGACAAGAGTGGCCGAGAATGCAGAACGGAGCATGGCTTGGATACTCGAGCAAACTCTGAGGTCCTACGCCCTTTTAACTTGTACTGTATGCATTCTCAGGTTGCCACGGACGAGGGAACTACACCGCTAAGTTAAGCTAACGTCTCGTGGACGTCAGAGCGCCTTTCTGTCAGGCTGATATCTGTGAGACCTGTAGTAAACGTTTTCCGTCCTCTGTGTGTGGAATGACACAAATGGTTTGTCGCT